>CAJMZQ010000006.1:0-42500 GCA_905220385.1 Xylota sylvarum
CCTAAGAGCCCATAGAGAGGAAATTTTTTACTTGCTGAATGGCCCATAATGAAGAAATTTCTACCTTACTGAACTACCTAAGGGTCCATAGAGAGGAAATTTCTCCCTTACTGAACGGAACATATTGAAGAAATTTCTACCTTACTGAACTACCTAAGAGCCCATAGAGAGGAAATTTTTCACTTACTGAACGGCCCATAATGAAGAAATTTCTAATTTACTGAACTACCTAAAAGCCCATAGAGAGGAAATTTTTCCCTTACTGAACGGACCATAATGAAGAAATTTCTACTTTACCGAACTACCTAAGGGTCCATAGAGAGGAAATTTCTCCCTTAGTGAACGGCTCATAATGAAGAAATTTCTACCCTACTGAGCTACCTATGAGCCCAAATTTCTACCTTACTGAACTACCTAAGAGATCATAGAGATCAAATTTCTCCCTTACTGAACGGGCCCTAATGAAGAAATTTCTACCTTACTGAACTACCTAAGGGTCCATAGAGAAAAAAATTTTCCCTTACTGAACGGCCCATAATGAAGAAATTTCTACCTTACTGAACTACCTAAGAGCCCATAGGGAGGTAATTTCTCCCTTACTGAACGGCCTTTAATGAAGAAATTTCTACCTTACTGAACTACCTAAGAGCCCATAGAGAGGAAATTTTACCCTTACTGAACGGCCCATAATGAAAAAATTTCTACCTTACTAAACTACCTAAGAGCCCATAGTGAGGAAATTCTTCCCTTACTGAACGGATCATAATGAAGAAATTTCTACTTTACTGACCTACCTAAGAGAACATAGAGAGGAAATTTCTCCCTTACTGAACTTCCCATAATGAACAAATTTTTACATTACTGAACTACCTAAGGGCCCTTAGAAAGGAAATTTCTCTCTTACTGAACGGCCCATAATGAAGAAATTTCTACCTGAACTACCTAAGAGCCCATAGAGAGGAAATTTTTCCCTTACTGAACGGCCCATAATGAAGAAATTTCTAATTTACTGAACTACCTAAGAGCCCATAGAGAGTAAATTTTTCCCTTACTGAACGCCCCATAATGGAGAAATTTCTACCTTACTGAACTACCTAAAGTTCCATATAGAGGAAATTTCCCCCTACTGAACGGGCCATAATGAAGAAATTTCTACCTTACTGAACTACCTAAGAGTACATAAAGAGGAAATTTCTCCCTTACTGAACGACCCATAAGGAAGAAATTTCTACCTTACTGAACTACCTAAGGGTCCATAGAGAGGAAATTTCTCCCTTAATGAACGGCTCATAATGAAGAAATTTCTACCTTACTGAACTACCTAAGAGCCCATGGAGATTAAATTTCTCCCTTACTGAACGGGCCATAATGAAGAAATTTCTACCTTACTGAACTACCTAAGGGTCCATAGAGAGGAAATTTCTCCCTTACCGAATGGCTCATAATGAAGAAATTTCTACCTTACTGAACTACCTAAGAGCCCATAGAGATTAAATTTCTCCCTTACTGAACGGGCCATAATGAAGAAATTTCTACCTTACTGAACGGCCCATAATGAAGAAATTTTTACCTTACTGAACTACCTAAGAGCCCATTGAGAGGCAATTTTTCCCTTACTGAACGCCCCATAATGGAGAAATTTCTACCTTACTGAACTACCTAAGAGCCCATTGAGATTCAATTTTTCCCTTACTGAACGCTCCATAATGGAGAAATTTCTACATTACTGAACTACCTAAGAGTACATAAAGAGGAAATTTCTCCCTTACTGAACGACCCATAAGGAAGAAATTTCTACCTTACTGAACTACCTAAGAGCGCTTAGAGACAAAATTTCTCCCTTACTGAACGGCCCATTATGAAGAAATTTCTACCTTACTGAACTACCTAAGAGCCCATTGAGAGGCAATTTTTCCCTTACTGAACGCCCCATAATTCAGAAATTTCTACCTTACTGAACTACCTAAGAGCCCATAGAGAGGAAATTTCTCCCTTACTGAACGGCCCATTATGAAGAAATTTCTACCTTACTGAACTACCTAAGGGTCTATAGAGAGGAAATTTCTCCCTTACCGAACGGCTCATAATGAAGAAATTTCTACCTTACTGAACTACCTAAGAGCCCATAGAGATTAAATTTCTCCCTTACTGAACGGGCCATAATGAAGAAATTTCTACCTTACTGAACGGCCCATAATGAAGAAATTTCTACCTTACTGAACTACCTAAGAGCCCATAGAGAGGAAATTTTACCCTTACTGAACGGCCCATAATGAAAAAATTTCTACCTTACTAAACTACCTAAGAGCCCATAGTGAGGAAATTCTTCCCTTACTGAACGGATCATAATGAAGAAATTTCTACTTTACTGACCTACCTAAGAGAACATAGAGAGGAAATTTCTCCCTTACTGAACTTCCCATAATGAACAAATTTTTACATTACTGAACTACCTAAGGGCCCTTAGAAAGGAAATTTCTCTCTTACTGAACGGCCCATAATGAAGAAATTTCTACCTGAACTACCTAAGAGCCCATAGAGAGGAAATTTCTCCCTTACTGAACGGCCCATTATGAAGAAATTTCTACCTTACTGAACTACCTAAGGGTCCATAGCGAGGAAATTTCTCCCTTACCGAACGGCTCATAATGAAGAAATTTCTACCCTACTGAACTACCTAAGGGTCCATAGAGAGGAAATTTCTCCCTTACTGAACGGCCCATATGGAAGAAATTTCTACCTTACTGAACTACCTAAGAGCGTATAGAGAGGAAATTTTTCTCTTACTGAACGGCCAATAATAAAGAAATTTCTAGCTTACTGAACTACCTAAGAGCCCATAGAGAGGAAATTACTCCCTTACTATATGAATATAATAATGAAGAAATTTCTACCTACTGAACTACCTAAGGGTCCATAGAGAGGAAATTTCTCCCTTACTGAACGGAACATATTGAAGAAATTTCTACCTTACTGAACTACCTAAGAGCCCATAGAGAGGAAATTTTTCCCTTACTGAACGGCCCATAATGAAGAAATTTCTAATTTACTGAACTACCTAAAAGCCCATAGAGAGGAAATTTTTCCCTTACTGAACGGACCATAATGAAGAAATTTCTACTTTACCGAACTACCTAAGGGTCCATAGAGAGGAAATTTCTCCCTTAGTGAACGGCTCATAATGAAGAAATTTCTACCCTACTGAGCTACCTATGAGCCCAAATTTCTACCTTACTGAACTACCTAAGAGATCATAGAGATCAAATTTCTCCCTTACTGAACGGGCCCTAATGAAGAAATTTCTACCTTACTGAACTACCTAAGGGTCCATAGAGAAAAAAATTTTCCCTTACTGAACGGCCCATAATGAAGAAATTTCTACCTTACTGAACTACCTAAGAGCCCATAGGGAGGTAATTTCTCCCTTACTGAACGGCCTTTAATGAAGAAATTTCTACCTTACTGAACTACCTAAGAGCCCATAGAGAGGAAATTTTACCCTTACTGAACGGCCCATAATGAAAAAATTTCTACCTTACTAAACTACCTAAGAGCCCATAGTGAGGAAATTCTTCCCTTACTGAACGGATCATAATGAAGAAATTTCTACTTTACTGACCTACCTAAGAGAACATAGAGAGGAAATTTCTCCCTTACTGAACTTCCCATAATGAACAAATTTTTACATTACTGAACTACCTAAGGGCCCTTAGAAAGGAAATTTCTCTCTTACTGAACGGCCCATAATGAAGAAATTTCTACCTGAACTACCTAAGAGCCCATAGAGAGCAAATTTTTCCCTTACTGAACGGCCCATAATGAAGAAATTTCTAATTTACTGAACTACCTAAGAGCCCATAGAGAGGAAATTTTTCCCTTACTGAACGCCCCATAATGGAGAAATTTCTACCTTACTGAACTACCTAAAGTTCCATATAGAGGAAATTTCCCCCTACTGAACGGGCCATAATGAAGAAATTTCTACCTTACTGAACTACCTAAGAGTACATAAAGAGGAAATTTCTCCCTTACTGAACGACCCATAAGGAAGAAATTTCTACCTTACTGAACTACCTAAGGGTCCATAGAGAGGAAATTTCTCCCTTAATGAACGGCTCATAATGAACAAATTTTTACATTACTGAACTACCTAAGGGCCCTTAGAAAGGAAATTTCTCTCTTACTGAACGGCCCATAATGAAGAAATTTCTACCTGAACTACCTAAGAGCCCATAGAGAGGAAATTTTTCCCTTACTGAACGGCCCATAATGAAGAAATTTCTAATTTACTGAACTACCTAAGAGCCCATAGAGAGTAAATTTTTCCCTTACTGAACGCCCCATAATGGAGAAATTTCTACCTTACTGAACTACCTAAAGTTCCATATAGAGGAAATTTCCCCCTACTGAACGGGCCATAATGAAGAAATTTCTACCTTACTGAACTACCTAAGAGTACATAAAGAGGAAATTTCTCCCTTACTGAACGACCCATAAGGAAGAAATTTCTACCTTACTGAACTACCTAAGGGTCCATAGAGAGGAAATTTCTCCCTTAATGAACGGCTCATAATGAAGAAATTTCTACCTTACTGAACTACCTAAGAGCCAAGAGAGATTAAATTTCTCCCTTACTGAACGGGCCATAATGAAGAAATTTCTACCTTACTGAACTACCTAAGGGTCCATAGAGAGGAAATTTCTCCCTTACCGAATGGCTCATAATGAAGAAATTTCTACCTTACTGAACTACCTAAGAGCCCATAGAGATTAAATTTCTCCCTTACTGAACGGGCCATAATGAAGAAATTTCTACCTTACTGAACGGCCCATAATGAAGAAATTTTTACCTTACTGAACTACCTAAGAGCCCATTGAGAGGCAATTTTTCCCTTACTGAACGCCCCATAATGGAGAAATTTCTACCTTACTGAACTACCTAAGAGCCCATTGAGATTCAATTTTTCCCTTACTGAACGCTCCATAATGGAGAAATTTCTACATTACTGAACTACCTAAGAGTACATAAAGAGGAAATTTCTCCCTTACTGAACGACCCATAAGGAAGAAATTTCTACCTTACTGAACTACCTAAGAGCGCTTAGAGACAAAATTTCTCCCTTACTGAACGGCCCATTATGAAGAAATTTCTACCTTACTGAACTACCTAAGAGCCCATTGAGAGGCAATTTTTCCCTTACTGAACGCCCCATAATTCAGAAATTTCTACCTTACTGAACTACCTAAGAGCCCATAGAGAGGAAATTTCTCCCTTACTGAACGGCTCATAATGAAGAAATTTCTACCTTACTGAACTACCTAAGAGCCCATAGAGAGGAAATTTCTCCCTTACTGAACGGCCCATTATGAAGAAATTTCTACCTTACTGAACTACCTAAGGGTCTATAGAGAGGAAATTTCTCCCTTACTGAACTACCTAAGAGCGCTTAGAGACAAAATTTCTCCCTTACTGAACGGCCCATTATGAAGAAATTTCTACCTTACTGAACTACCTAAGAGCCCATTGAGAGGCAATTTTTCCCCTTACTGAACGGCCCATTATGAAGAAATTTCTACCTTACTGAACTACCTAAGGGTCCATAGAGAGGAAATTTCTCCCTTACCGAACGGCTCATAATGAAGAAATTTCTACCTTACTGAACTACCTAAGAGCCCATAGAGATTAAATTTCTCCCTTACTGAACGGGCCATAATGAAGAAATTTCTACCTACTGAACGGCCCATAATGAAGAAATTTCTACCTTACTGAACTACCTAAGAGCCCATAGAGAGAAATTTTACCCTTACTGAACGGCCCATAATGAAAAAATTTCTACCTTACTAAACTACCTAAGAGCCCATAGTGAGGAAATTCTTCCCTTACTGAACGGATCATAATGAAGAAATTTCTACTTTACTGACCTACCTAAGAGAACATAGAGAGGAAATTTCTCCCTTACTGAACTTCCCATAATGAACAAATTTTTACATTACTGAACTACCTAAGGGCCCTTAGAAAGGAAATTTCTCTCTTACTGAACGGCCCATAATGAAGAAATTTCTACCTGAACTACCTAAGAGCCCATAGAGAGGAAATTTCTCCCTTACTGAACGGCCCATTATGAAGAAATTTCTACCTTACTGAACTACCTAAGGGTCCATAGCGAGGAAATTTCTCCCTTACCGAACGGCTCATAATGAAGAAATTTCTACCCTACTGAACTACCTAAGGGTCCATAGAGAGGAAATTTCTCCCTTACTGAACGGCCCATATGGAAGAAATTTCTACCTTACTGAACTACCTAAGAGCGTATAGAGAGGAAATTTTTCTCTTACTGAACGGCCAATAATAAAGAAATTTCTAGCTTACTGAACTACCTAAGAGCCCATAGAGAGAAATTACTCCCTTACTATATGAATATAATAATGAAGAAATTTCTACCTTACTGAACTACCTAAGGGTCCCATAGAGAGGAAATTTCTCCCTTACTGAACGGAACATATTGAAGAAATTTCTACCTTACTGAACTACCTAAGAGCCCATAGAGAGGAAATTTTTCCCTTACTGAACGGCCCATAATGAAGAAATTTCTAATTTACTGAACTACCTAAAAGCCCATAGAGAGGAAATTTTTCCCTTACTGAACGGACCATAATGAAGAAATTTCTACTTTACCGAACTACCTAAGGGTCCATAGAGAGGAAATTTCTCCCTTAGTGAACGGCTCATAATGAAGAAATTTCTACCCTACTGAGCTACCTATGAGCCCAAATTTCTACCTTACTGAACTACCTAAGAGATCATAGAGATCAAATTTCTCCCTTACTGAACGGGCCCTAATGAAGAAATTTCTACCTTACTGAACTACCTAAGGGTCCATAGAGAAAAAATTTTCCCTTACTGAACGGCCCATAATGAAGAAATTTCTACCTTACTGAACTACCTAAGAGCCCATAGGGAGGTAATTTCTCCCTTACTGAACGGCCTATAATGAAGAAATTTCTACCTTACTGAACTACCTAAGAGCCCATAGAGAGGAAATTTTACCCTTACTGAACGGCCCATAATGAAAAAATTTCTACCTTACTAAACTACCTAAGAGCCCATAGTGAGGAAATTCTTCCCTTACTGAACGGATCATAATGAAGAAATTTCTACTTTACTGACCTACCTAAGAGAACATAGAGAGGAAATTTCTCCCTTACTGAACTTCCCATAATGAACAAATTTTTACATTACTGAACTACCTAAGGGCCCTTAGAAAGGAAATTTCTCTCTTACTGAACGGCCCATAATGAAGAAATTTCTACCTGAACTACCTAAGAGCCCATAGAGAGCAAATTTTTCCCTTACTGAACGGCCCATAATGAAGAAATTTCTAATTTACTGAACTACCTAAGAGCCCATAGAGAGGAAATTTTTCCCTTACTGAACGCCCCATAATGGAGAAATTTCTACCTTACTGAACTACCTAAAGTTCCATATAGAGGAAATTTCCCCCTACTGAACGGGCCATAATGAAGAAATTTCTACCTTACTGAACTACCTAAGAGTACATAAAGAGGAAATTTCTCCCTTACTGAACGACCCATAAGGAAGAAATTTCTACCTTACTGAACTACCTAAGGGTCCATAGAGAGGAAATTTCTCCCTTAATGAACGGCTCATAATGAAGAAATTTCTACCTTACTGAACTACCTAAGAGCCCATAGAGATTAAATTTCTCCCTTACTGAACGGGCCATAATGAAGAAATTTCTACCTTACTGAACGGCCCATAATGAAGAAATTTCTACCTTACTGAACTACCTAAGGGTCCATAGAGAGGAAATTTCTCCCTTACCGAATGGCTCATAATGAAGAAATTTCTACCTTACTGAACTACCTAAGAGCCCATAGAGATTAAATTTCTCCCTTACTGAACGGGCCATAATGAAGAAATTTCTACCTTACTGAACGGCCCATAATGAAGAAATTTTTACCTTACTGAACTACCTAAGAGCCCATTGAGAGGCAATTTTTCCCTTACTGAACGCCCCATAATGGAGAAATTTCTACCTTACTGAACTACCTAAGAGCCCATTGAGAGGCAATTTTTCCCTTACTGAACGCTCCATAATGGAGAAATTTCTACATTACTGAACTACCTAAGAGTACATAAAGAGGAAATTTCTCCCTTACTGAACGACCCATAAGGAAGAAATTTCTACTCTACCTTACTGAACTACCTAAGAGCGCTTAGAGACAAAATTTCTCCCTACTGAACGGCCCATTATGAAGAAATTTCTACCTTACTGAACTACCTAAGAGCCCATGAGAGGCAATTTTTCCCTTACTGAACGCCACATAATTCAGAAATTTCTACCTTACTGAACTACCTAAGAGCCCATAGAGAGGAAATTTCTCCCTTACTGAACGGCCCATTATGAAGAAATTTCTACCTTACTGAACTACCTAAGGGTCCATAGAGAGGAAATTTCTCCCTTACCGAACATCTCATAATGAAGAAATTTCTACCTACTGAACTACCTAAGAGCCCATAGAGATTAAATTTCTCCCTTACTGAACGGGCCATAATGAAGAAATTTCTACCTACTGAACGGCCCATAATGAAGAAATTTCTACCTTACTGAACTACCTAAGGGTCCATAGAGAGGAAATTTCTCTCTTACCGAATGGCTCATAATGAAGAAATTTCTAAATTACTGAACTACCTAAAAGCCCATAGAGATTAAATTTCTCCCTTACTGAAAGGGCCATAATGAAGAAATTTCTACCTTACTGAACTACCTAAGAGCCCATTGAGATGCAATTTTTCCCTTACTGAACGCCCCATAATGGAGAAATTTCTACCTTACTGAACTACCTAAGAGCCCATTGAGAGGCAATTTTTTCCCTTACTGAACGCTCCATAATGGAGAAATTCTACATTACTGAACTACCTAAGAGTACATAAAGAGGAAATTTCTCCCTTACTGAACGACCATAAGGAAGAAATTTCTACCTTACTGAACTACCTAGAGAGCGCTTAGAGACAAAAATTTCTCCCTTACTGAACGGCCCATAATGAAGAAATTCTACCTTACTGAACTAACCTAAGGGTCCATAGAGAGGAAATTTCTCCCTTACCGAACGGCTCATAATGAAGAAATTTCTACCCTACTGAACTACCTAAGGGTCCATAGAGAGGAAATTTCTCTATTACTGAACGGCCCATATGGAAGAAATTTCTACCTTTCTGAACTACATAAGAGCCCATAGAGAGGAAATTTCTCCCTTACTGAACGGCCCATTATGAAGAAATTTCTACCTTACTGAACTACCTAAGGGTCCATAGAGAGGAAATTTCTCCTTACCGAACGGCTCATAATGAAGAAATTTCTATCTTACTGAACTACCTAAGAGCCCATAGAGAGGAAATTTCTCCCTTACTGAACGGGCCATAATGAAGAAATTTCTACCTTACTGAACTACCTAAGAGTCCATAGAGAGGAAATTTCTCCCTTACTGAACGGCCCATTATGAAGAAATTTCTACCTTACTGAACTACCTAAGAGCCCATTGAGAAGCAATTTTTCAATTACTGAACGGCCAATAATGAAGAAATTTCTACCTTACTGAACTACCTAAGAGCCCATAGAGAGGAAATTTTTCCCTTACTGAACGCCCCATAATGGAGAAATTTCTACCTTACTGAACTACCTAAGAGCCCATAGAGAGGAAATTTCTCCCCTACTGAACGGCCCATTATGAAGAAATTTCTACTTACTGAACTACCTAAGGGTCCATAGAGAGGAAATTTCTCCCTTACCGAACGGCTCATAATGAAGAAATTTCTACCCTAACTGAACTACCTAAGGGTCCATAGAGAGGAAATTTCTCCTTACCGAACGGCTCATAATGAAGAAATTTCTACCCTACTGAACTACCTAAGGGTCCATAGAGAGGAAATTTCTCTATTACTGAACGGCCCATATGGAAGAAATTTCTACCTTTCTGAACTACCTAGAGCGTATAGAGAGGAAATTTTTCTCTTACTGAACGGCCATAATGAAGAGAATTTCTACCTTACTGAACTACCTAAGAGCCCATAGAGAGGAAATTTTTCCCTTACTGAACGCCCCATAATGGAGAAATTTCTACCTTACTGAACTACCTAAGAGCCCATTGAGGAGCAATTTTTCAATTACTGAACGGCCAATAATGAAGAAATTTCTACCTTACTGAACTACCTAAGAGCCCATAGAGAGGAAATTTTTCCCTTACTGAACGCTACATAATGGAAAAATTTCTACCTTACTAAACTACCTAAGAGCCCATAGTGAGGAAATTCTTCCGTTACTGAACGGATCATAATGAAGAAATTTGTACTTTACTGACCTACCTAAGAGCCCATATAGAGGAAATTTCTCCCTTACTGAACTTCCCATAATGAACAAATTTTTACATTACTGAACTACCTAAGGGCCCTTAGAAAGGAAATTTCTCTCTTACTGAACGGCCCATAATGAAGAAATTTCTACCTGAACTACCTAAGAGCCCATAGAGAGGAAATTTTTCCCTTACTGAACGGCCCATAATGAAGAAATTTCTAATTTACTGAACTACCTAAGAGCCCATAGAGAGGAAATTTTTCCCTTACTGAACGCCCCATAATGGAGAAATTTCTACATTACTGAACTACCTAAGAGCCCATATAGAGGAAATTTCTCCCCTACTGAACGGGGCATAATGAAGAAATTTCTACCTTACTGAACTACCTAAGAGTACATAAAGAGGAAATTTCTCCCTTACTGAAAGACCCATAAGGAAGAAATTTCTACCTTACTGAACTACCTAAGAGCCCATTGAGAGGCAATTTTTCCCTTACTGAACGCCCCATAATGGAGAAATTTCTACCTTACTGAACTACCTAAGAACCCATAGAGAGGAAATTTCTCCCTTACTGAACGGCCCATTATGAAGAAATTTCTACCTTACTGAACTACCTAAGGGTCCATAGAGAGGAAATTTCTCCCTTACCGAACGGCTCATAATGAAGAAATTTCTACCTTACTGAACTACCTAAGAGAACATAGAGAGGAAATTTCTCCCTTACTGAACGGGCCATAATGAAGAAATTTCTACCTTACTGAACGGCCCATAATGAAGAAATTTCTACCTTACTGAACTACCTAAGAGCCCATTGAGAGGCAATTTTTCCCTTACTGAACGCCCCATAATGGAGAAATTTCTACCTTACTGAACTACCTAAGAGCCCATTGAGAGGCAATTTTTCCCTTACTGAACGCCCCATAATGGAGAAATTTCTACATTACTGAACTACCTAAGAGCGCTTAGAGACAAAATTTCTCCCTTACTGAACGGCCCATAATGAAGAAATTTCTACCTTACTGAACTACCTAAGAGCCCATTGAGAGGCAATTTTTCCCTTACTGAACGCCCCATAATGGAGAAATTTCTACCTTACTGAACTACCTAAGAGCCCATAGAGAGGAAATTTCTCCCTTACTGAACGGCCCATTATGAAGAAATTTCTACCTTACTGAACTACCTAAGGGTCCATAGAGAGGAAATTTCTCCCTTACCGAACGGCTCATAATGAAGAAATTTCTACCTTACTGAACTACCTAAGAGCCCATAGAGAGGCAATTTCTCCCTTACTGAACGGGCCATAATGAAGAAATTTCTACCTTACTGAACTACCTAAGAGTCCATAGAGAGGAAATTTCTCCCTTACTGAACGGCCCATTATGAAGAAATTTCTACCTTACTGAACTACCTAAGAGCCCATTGAGAAGCAATTTTTCAATTACTGAACGGCCAATAATGAAGAAATTTCTACCTTACTGAACTACCTAAGAGCCCATAGAGAGGAAATTTTTCCCTTACTGAACGCCCCATAATGGAGAAATTTCTACCTTACTGAACTACCTAAGAGCCCATAGAGAGGAAATTTCTCCCTTACTGAACTTCCATAATGAACAAATTTTTACATTACTGAACTACCTAAGGGCCCTTAGAAAGGAAATTTCTCTCTTACTGAACGGCCCATAATGAAGAAATTTCTACCTGAACTACCTAAGAGCCCATAGAGAGGAAATTTTTCCCTTACTGAACGGCCCATAATGAAGAAATTTCTAATTTACTGAACTACCTAAGAGCCCATAGAGAGGAAATTTTTCCCTTACTGAACGCCCCATAATGGAGAAATTTCTACATTACTGAACTACCTAAGAGCCCATATAGAGGAAATTTCTCCCCTACTGAACGGGCCATAATGAAGAAATTTCTACCTTACTGAACTACCTAAGAGTACATAAAGAGGAAATTTCTCCCTTACTGAACGACCCATAAGGAAGAAATTTCTACCTTACTGAACTACCTAAGAGCCCATTGAGAGGCAATTTTTCCCTTACTGAACGCCCCATAATGGAGAAATTTCTACCTTACTGAACTACCTAAGAGCCCATAGAGAGGAAATTTTTCACTTACCGAACGGCTCATAATGAAGAAATGTCTACCTGAACTACCTAAGAGCCCATAGAGAGGAAATTTTTCCCTTACTGAACGGCCCATAATGAAGAAATTTCTAATTTACTGAACTACCTAAGAGCCCATAGAGAGGAAATTTTTCCCTTACTGAACGCCCCATAATGGAGAAATTTCTAATTTACTGAACTACCTAAGAGCCCATAGAGAGGAAATTTTTCCCTTACTGAACGCCCCATAATGGAGAAATTTCTACATTACTGAACTACCTAAGGGTCCATAGAGAGGAAATTTTTCCCTTACTGAACGGGCCATAATGAAGAAATTTCTACCTTACTGAACTACCTAAGAGTACATAAAGAGGAAATTTCTCCCTTACTGAACGACCCATAAGGAAGAAATTTCTACCTTACTGAACTACCTAAGAGCCCATTGAGAGGCAATTTTTCCCTTACTGAACGCCCCATAATGGAGAAATTTCTACCTTACTGAACTACCTAAGAGCCCATAGAGAGGAAATTTCTCACTTACCGAACGGCTCATAATGAAGAAATGTCTACCTGAACTACCTAAGAGCCCATAGAGAGGAAATTTTTCCCTTACTGAACGGCCCATAATGAAGAAATTTCTAATTTACTGAACTACCTAAGAGCCCATAGAGAGGAAATTTTTCCCTTACTGAACGCCCCATAATGGAGAAATTTCTAATTTACTGAACTACCTAAGAGCCCATAGAGAGGAAATTTTTCCCTTACTGAACGCCCCATAATGGAGAAATTTCTACATTACTGAACTACCTAAGAGCCCATATAGAGGAAATTTCTCCCCTACTGAACGGGCCATAATGAAGAAATTTCTACCTTACTGAACTACCGAAGAGTACATAAAGAGGAAATTTCTCCCTTACTGAACGACCCATAAGGAAGAAATTTCTACCTTACTGAACTACCTAAGAGCCCATTGAGAGGCAATTTTTCCCCTACTGAACGCCCCATAATGGAGAAATTTCTACCTTACTGAACTACCTAAGAACCCATAGAGAGGAAATTTCTCCCTTACTGAACGGCCCATTATGAAGAAATTTCTACCTTACTGAACTACCTAAGGGTCCATAGAGAGGAAATTTCTCACTTACCGAACGGCTCATAATGAAGAAATGTCTACCTGAACTACCTAAGAGCCCATAGAGAGGAAATTTTTCCCTTACTGAACGGCCCATAATGAAGAAATTTCTAATTTACTGAACTACCTAAGAGCCCATAGAGAGGAAATTTTTCTCTTACTGAACGGCCAATAATGAAGAAATTTCTACCTTACTGAACTACCTAAGAGCCCATAGAGAGGAAATTTTTCCCTTACTGAACGGCCCATTATGAAGAAATTTCTACCTTACTGAACTACCTAAGGGTCCATAGATAGGAAATTTCTCACTTACCGAACGGCTCATAATGAAGAAATGTCTACCTGAACTACCTAAGAGCCCATAGAGAGGAAATTTTTCCCTTACTGAACGGCCCATAATGAAGAAATTTCTAATTTACTGAACTACCTAAGAGCCCATAGAGAGGAAATTTTTCCCTTACTGAACGCCCCATAATGGAGAAATTTCTAATTTACTGAACTACCTAAGAGCCCATAGAGAGGAAATTTTTCCCTTACTGAACGCCCCATAATGGAGAAATTTCTACATTACTGAACTACCTAAGAGCCCATATAGAGGAAATTTCTCCCCTACTGAACGGGCCATAATGAAGAAATTTCTACCTTACTGAACTACCTAAGAGTACATAAAGAGGAAATTTCTCCCTTACTGAACGACCCATAAGGAAGAAATTTCTACCTTACTGAACTACCTAAGAGCCCATTGAGAGGCAATTTTTCCCTTACTGAACGCCCCATAATGGAGAAATTTCTACCTTACTGAACTACCTAAGAACCCATAGAGAGGAAATTTCTCCCTTACTGAACGGCCCATTATGAAGAAATTTCTACCTTACTGAACTACCTAAGGGTCCATAGAGAGGAAATTTCTCCCTTACCGAACGGCTCATAATGAAGAAATTTCTACCTTACTGAACTACCTAAGAGAACATAGAGAGGAAATTTCTCCCTTACTGAACGGGCCATAATGAAGAAATTTCTACCTTACTGAACGGCCCATAATGAAGAAATTTCTACCTTACTGAACTACCTAAGAGCCCATTGAGAGGCAATTTTTCCCTTACTGAACGCCCCATAATGGAGAAATTTCTACCTTACTGAACTACCTAAGAGCCCATTGAGAGGCAATTTTTCCCTTACTGAACGCCCCATAATGGAGAAATTTCTACCTTACTGAACTACCTAAGAGCCCATAGAGAGGAAATTTCTCCCTTACTGAACGGCCCATTATGAAGAAATTTCTACCTTACTGAACTACCTAAGGGTCCATAGAGAGGAAATTTCTCCCTTACCGAACGGCTCATAATGAAGAAATTTCTACCTTACTAAACTACCTAAGAGCCCATAGAGAGGAAATTTCTCCCTTACTGAACGGGCCATAATGAAGAAATTTCTACCTTACTGAACTACCTAAGAGTCCATAGAGAGGAAATTTCTCCCTTACTGAACGGCCCATTATGAAGAAATTTCTACCTTACTGAACTACCTAAGAGCCCATTGAGAAGCAATTTTTCAATTACTGAACGGCCAATAATGAAGAAATTTCTACCTTACTGAACTACCTAAGAGCCCATAGAGAGGAAATTTTTCCCTTACTGAACGCCCCATAATGGAGAAATTTCTACCTTACTGAACTACCTAAGAGCCCATAGAGAGGAAATTTCTCCCTTACTGAACTTCCCATAATGAACAAATTTTTACATTACTGAACTACCTAAGGGCCCTTAGAAAGGAAATTTCTCTCTTACTGAACGGCCCATAATGAAGAAATTTCTACCTGAACTACCTCAGAGCCCATAGAGAGGAAATTTTTCCCTTACTGAACGGCCCATAATGAAGAAATTTCTAATTTACTGAACTACCTAAGAGCCCATAGAGAGGAAATTTTTCCCTTACTGAACGCCCCATAATGGAGAAATTTCTACATTACTGAACTACCTAAGAGCCCATATAGAGGAAATTTCTCCCCTACTGAACGGGCCATAATGAAGAAATTTCTACCTTACTGAACTACCTAAGAGTACATAAAGAGGAAATTTCTCCCTTACTGAACGACCCATAAGGAAGAAATTTCTACCTTACTGAACTACCTAAGAGCGTATAGAGAGGAAATTTTTCTCTTACTGAACGGCCAATAATGAAGAAATTTCTACCTTACTGAACTACCTAAGAGCCCATAGAGAGGAAATTTTTCCCTTACTGAACGCCCCATAATGGAGAAATTTCTACCTTACTGAACTACCTAAGAGCCCATTGAGGAGCAATTTTTCAATTACTGAACGGCCAATAATGAAGAAATTTCTACCTTACTGAACTACCTAAGAGCCCATAGAGAGGAAATTTTTCCCTTACTGAACGCTACATAATGGAAAAATTTCTACCTTACTAAACTACCTAAGAGCCCATAGTGAGGAAATTCTTCCGTTACTGAACGGATCATAATGAAGAAATTTGTACTTTACTGACCTACCTAAGAGCCCATATAGAGGAAATTTCTCCCTTACTGAACTTCCCATAATGAACAAATTTTTACATTACTGAACTACCTAAGGGCCCTTAGAAAGGAAATTTCTCTCTTACTGAACGGCCCATAATGAAGAAATTTCTACCTGAACTACCTAAGAGCCCATAGAGAGGAAATTTTTCCCTTACTGAACGGCCCATAATGAAGAAATTTCTAATTTACTGAACTACCTAAGAGCCCATAGAGAGGAAATTTTTCCCTTACTGAACGCCCCATAATGGAGAAATTTCTACATTACTGAACTACCTAAGAGCCCATATAGAGGAAATTTCTCCCCTACTGAACGGGCCATAATGAAGAAATTTCTACCTTACTGAACTACCTAAGAGTACATAAAGAGGAAATTTCTCCCTTACTGAACGACCCATAAGGAAGAAATTTCTACCTTACTGAACTACCTAAGAGCCCATTGAGAGGCAATTTTTCCCTTACTGAACGCCCCATAATGGAGAAATTTCTACCTTACTGAACTACCTAAGAACCCATAGAGAGGAAATTTCTCCCTTACTGAACGGCCCATAATGAAGAAATTTCTACCTTACTGAACTACCTAAGGGTCCATAGAGAGGAAATTTCTCCCTTACCGAACGGCTCATAATGAAGAAATTTCTACCTTACTGAACTACCTAAGAGAACATAGAGAGGAAATTTCTCCCTTACTGAACGGGCCATAATGAAGAAATTTCTACCTTACTGAACGGCCCATAATGAAGAAATTTCTACCTTACTGAACTACCTAAGAGCCCATTGAGAGGCAATTTTTCCCTTACTGAACGCCCCATAATGGAGAAATTTCTACCTTACTGAACTACCTAAGAGCCCATTGAGAGGCAATTTTTCCCTTACTGAACGCCCCATAATGGAGAAATTTCTACATTACTGAACTACCTAAGAGCGCTTAGAGACAAAATTTCTCCCTTACTGAACGGCCCATAATGAAGAAATTTCTACCTTACTGAACTACCTAAGAGCCCATTGAGAGGCAATTTTTCCCTTACTGAACGCCCCATAATGGAGAAATTTCTACCTTACTGAACTACCTAAGAGCCCATAGAGAGGAAATTTCTCCCTTACTGAACGGCCCATTATGAAGAAATTTCTACCTTACTGAACTACCTAAGGGTCCATAGAGAGGAAATTTCTCCCTTACCGAACGGCTCATAATGAAGAAATTTCTACCTTACTAAACTACCTAAGAGCCCATAGAGAGGAAATTTCTCCCTTACTGAACGGGCCATAATGAAGAAATTTCTACCTTACTGAACTACCTAAGAGTCCATAGAGAGGAAATTTCTCCCTTACTGAACGGCCCATTATGAAGAAATTTCTACCTTACTGAACTACCTAAGAGCCCATTGAGAAGCAATTTTTCAATTACTGAACGGCCAATAATGAAGAAATTTCTACCTTACTGAACTACCTAAGAGCCCATAGAGAGGAACTTTTTCCCTTACTGAACGCCCCATAATGGAGAAATTTCTACCTTACTGAACTACCTAAGAGCCCATAGAGAGGAAATTTCTCCCTTACTGAACTTCCCATAATGAACAAATTTTTACATTACTGAACTACCTAAGGGCCCTTAGAAAGGAAATTTCTCTCTTACTGAACGGCCCATAATGAAGAAATTTCTACCTGAACTACCTAAGAGCCCATAGAGAGGAAATTTTTCCCTTACTGAACGGCCCATAATGAAGAAATTTCTAATTTACTGAACTACCTAAGAGCCCATAGAGAGGAAATTTTTCCCTTACTGAACGCCCCATAATGGAGAAATTTCTACATTACTGAACTACCTAAGAGCCCATATAGAGGAAATTTCTGCCCTACTGAACGGGCCATAATGAAGAAATTTCTACCTTACTGAACTACCTAAGAGTACATAAAGAGGAAATTTTTCCCTTACTGAACGCCCCATAATGGAGAAATTTCTACATTACTGAACTACCTAAGAGCCCATATAGAGGAAATTTCTCCCCTACTGAACGGGCCATAATGAAGAAATTTCTACCTTACTGAACTACCTAAGAGTACATAAAGGGGAAATTTCTCCCTTACTGAACGACCCATAAGGAAGAAATTTCTACCTTACTGAACTACCTAAGAGCCCATTGAGAGGCAATTTTTCCCTTACTGAACGCCCCATAATGGAGAAATTTCTACCTTACTGAACTATATAAGAGCGCTTAGAGACAAAATTTCTCCCTTACTGAACGGCCCATAATGAAGAAATTTCTACCTTACTGAACGGCCCATAATGAAGAAATTTCTACCTTACTGAACTACCTAAGAGCCCATTGAGAGGCAATTTTTCCCTTACTGAACGCCCCATAATGGAGAAATTTCTACCTTACTGAACTACCTAAGAACCCATAGAGAGGAAATTTCTCCCTTACTGAACGGCCCATTATGAAGAAATTTCTACCTTACTGAACTACCTAAGGGTCCATAGAGAGGAAATTTCTCCCTTACCGAACGGCTCATAATGAAGAAATTTCTACCTTACTGAACTACCTAAGAGAACATAGAGAGGAAATTTCTCCCTTACTGAACGGGCCATAATGAAGAAATTTCTACCTTACTGAACGGCCCATAATGAAGAAATTTCTACCTTACTGAACTACCTAAGAGCCCATTGAGAGGCAATTTTTCCCTTACTGAACGCCCCATAATGGAGAAATTTCTACCTTACTGAACTACCTAAGAGCCCATTGAGAGGCAATTTTTCCCTTACTGAACGCCCCATAATGGAGAAATTTCTACATTACTGAACTACCTAAGAGCCCATATAGAGGAAATTTCTCCCCTACTGAACGGGCCATAATGAAGAAATTTCTACCTTACTGAACTACCTAAGAGTACATAAAGAGGAAATTTCTCCCTTACTGAACGACCCATAAGGAAGAAATTTCTACCTTACTGAACTACCTAAGAGCCCATTGAGAGGCAATTTTTCCCTTACTGAACGCCCCATAATGGAGAAATTTCTACATTACTGAACTACCTAAGAGCCCATATAGAGGAAATTTCTCCCCTACTGAACGGGCCATAATGAAGAAATTTCTACCTTACTGAACTACCTAAGAGTACATAAAGAGGAAATTTTTCCCTTACTGAACGCCCCATAATGGAGAAATTTCTACATTACTGAACTACCTAAGAGCCCATATAGAGGAAATTTCTCCCCTACTGAACGGGCCATAATGAAGAAATTTCTACCTTACTGAACTACCTAAGAGTACATAAAGAGGAAATTTCTCCCTTACTGAACGACCCATAAGGAAGAAATTTCTACCTTACTGAACTACCTAAGAGCCCATTGAGAGGCAATTTTTCCCTTACTGAACGCCCCATAATGGAGAAATTTCTACCTTACTGAACTACCTAAGAGCGCTTAGAGACAAAATTTCTCCCTTACTGAACGGCCCATAATGAAGAAATTTCTACCTTACTGAACGGCCCATAATGAAGAAATTTCTACCTTACTGAACTACCTAAGAGCCCATTGAGAGGCAATTTTTCCCTTACTGAACGCCCCATAATGGAGAAATTTCTACCTTACTGAACTACCTAAGAGCCCATAGAGAGGAAATTTCTCCCTTACTGAACGGCCCATTATGAAGAAATTTCTACCTTACTGAACTACCTAAGGGTCCATAGAGAGGAAATTTCTCCCTTACCGAACGGCTCATAATGAAGAAATTTCTACCTTACTGAACTACCTAAGAGAACATAGAGAGGAAATTTCTCCCTTACTGAACGGGCCATAATGAAGAAATTTCTACCTTACTGAACGGCCCATAATGAAGAAATTTCTACCTTACTGAACTACCTAAGAGCCCATTGAGAGGCAATTTTTCCCTTACTGAACGCCCCATAATGGAGAAATTTCTACCTTACTGAACTACCTAAGAGCGTATAGAGAGGAAATTTTTCTCTTACTGAACGGCCAATAATGAAGAAATTTCTACCTTACTGAACTACCTAAGAGCCCATAGAGAGGAAATTTTTCCCTTACTGAACGCCCCATAATGGAGAAATTTCTACCTTACTGAACTACCTAAGAGCCCATTGAGGAGCAATTTTTCAATTACTGAACGGCCAATAATGAAGAAATTTCTACCTTACTGAACTACCTAAGAGCCCATAGAGAGGAAATTTTTCCCTTACTGAACGCTACATAATGGAAAAATTTCTACCTTACTAAACTACCTAAGAGCCCATAGTGAGGAAATTCTTCCGTTACTGAACGGATCATAATGAAGAAATTTGTACTTTACTGACCTACCTAAGAGCCCATATAGAGGAAATTTCTCCCTTACTGAACTTCCCATAATGAACAAATTTTTACATTACTGAACTACCTAAGGGCCCTTAGAAAGGAAATTTCTCTCTTACTGAACGGCCCATAATGAAGAAATTTCTACCTGAACTACCTAAGAGCCCATAGAGAGGAAATTTTTCCCTTACTGAACGGCCCATAATGAAGAAATTTCTAATTTACTGAACTACCTAAGAGCCCATAGAGAGGAAATTTTTCCCTTACTGAACGCCCCATAATGGAGAAATTTCTACATTACTGAACTACCTAAGAGCCCATATAGAGGAAATTTCTCCCCTACTGAACGGGCCATAATGAAGAAATTTCTACCTTACTGAACTACCTAAGAGTACATAAAGAGGAAATTTCTCCCTTACTGAACGACCCATAAGGAAGAAATTTCTACCTTACTGAACTACCTAAGAGCCCATTGAGAGGCAATTTTTCCCTTACTGAACGCCCCATAATGGAGAAATTTCTACCTTACTGAACTACCTAAGAACCCATAGAGAGGAAATTTCTCCCTTACTGAACGGCCCATTATGAAGAAATTTCTACCTTACTGAACTACCTAAGGGTCCATAGAGAGGAAATTTCTCCCTTACCGAACGGCTCATAATGAAGAAATTTCTACCTTACTGAACTACCTAAGAGAACATAGAGAGGAAATTTCTCCCTTACTGAACGGGCCATAATGAAGAAATTTCTACCTTACTGAACGGCCCATAATGAAGAAATTTCTACCTTACTGAACTACCTAAGAGCCCATTGAGAGGCAATTTTTCCCTTACTGAACGCCCCATAATGGAGAAATTTCTACATTACTGAACTACCTAAGAGCGCTTAGAGACAAAATTTCTCCCTTACTGAACGGCCCATAATGAAGAAATTTCTACCTTACTGAACTACCTAAGAGCCCATTGAGAGGCAATTTTTCTCTTACTGAACGCCCCATAATGGAGAAATTTCTACCTTACTGAACTACCTAAGAGCCCATAGAGAGGAAATTTCTCCCTTACTGAACGGCCCATTATGAAGAAATTTCTACCTTACTGAACTACCTAAGGGTCCATAGAGAGGAAATTTCTCCCTTACCGAACGGCTCATAATGAAGAAATTTCTACCTTACTAAACTACCTAAGAGCCCATAGAGAGGAAATTTCTCCCTTACTGAACGGGCCATAATGAAGAAATTTCTACCTTACTGAACTACCTAAGAGTCCATAGAGAGGAATTTTCTCCCTTACTGAACGGCCCATTATGAAGAAATTTCTACCTTACTGAACTACCTAAGAGCCCATTGAGAAGCAATTTTTCAATTACTGAACGGCCAATAATGAAGAAATTTCTACCTTACTGAACTACCTAAGAGCCCATAGAGAGGAAATTTTTCCCTTACTGAACGCCCCATAATGGAGAAATTTCTACCTTACTGAACTACCTAAGAGCCCATAGAGAGGAAATTTCTCCCTTACTGAACGGGCCATAATGAAGAAATTTCTACCTTACTGAACGGCCCATAATGAAGAAATTTCTACCTTACTGAACTACCTAAGAGCCCATTGAGAGGCAATTTTTCCCTTACTGAACGCCCCATAATGGAGAAATTTCTACCTTACTGAACTACCTAAGAGCCCATTGAGAGGCAATTTTTCCCTTACTGAACGCCCCATAATGGAGAAATTTCTACATTACTGAACTACCTAAGAGCCCATATAGAGGAAATTTCTCCCCTACTGAACGGGCCATAATGAAGAAATTTCTACCTTACTGAACTACCTAAGAGTACATAAAGAGGAAATTTCTCCCTTACTGAACGACCCATAAGGAAGAAATTTCTACCTTACTGAACTACCTAAGAGCCCATTGAGAGGCAATTTTTCCCTTACTGAACGCCCCATAATGGAGAAATTTCTACATTACTGAACTACCTAAGAGCCCATATAGAGGAAATTTCTCCCCTACTGAACGGGCCATAATGAAGAAATTTCTACCTTACTGAACTACCTAAGAGTACATAAAGAGGAAATTTTTCCCTTACTGAACGCCCCATAATGGAGAAATTTCTACATTACTGAACTACCTAAGAGCCCATATAGAGGAAATTTCTCCCCTACTGAACGGGCCATAATGAAGAAATTTCTACCTTACTGAACTACCTAAGAGTACATAAAGAGGAAATTTCTCCCTTACTGAACGACCCATAAGGAAGAAATTTCTACCTTACTGAACTACCTAAGAGCCCATTGAGAGGCAATTTTTCCCTTACTGAACGCCCCATAATGGAGAAATTTCTACCTTACTGAACTACCTAAGAGCGCTTAGAGACAAAATTTCTCCCTTACTGAACGGCCCATAATGAAGAAATTTCTACCTTACTGAACGGCCCATAATGAAGAAATTTCTACCTTACTGAACTACCTAAGAGCCCATTGAGAGGCAATTTTTCCCTTACTGAACGCCCCATAATGGAGAAATTTCTACCTTACTGAACTACCTAAGAACCCATAGAGAGGAAATTTCTCCCTTACTGAACGGCCCATTATGAAGAAATTTCTACCTTACTGAACTACCTAAGGGTCCATAGAGAGGAAATTTCTCCCTTACCGAACGGCTCATAATGAAGAAATTTCTACCTTACTGAACTACCTAAGAGAACATAGAGAGGAAATTTCTCCCTTACTGAACGGGCCATAATGAAGAAATTTCTACCTTACTGAACGGCCCATAATGAAGAAATTTCTACCTTACTGAACTACCTAAGAGCCCATTGAGAGGCAATTTTTCCCTTACTGAACGCCCCATAATGGAGAAATTTCTACCTTACTGAACTACCTAAGAGCGTATAGAGAGGAAATTTTTCTCTTACTGAACGGCCAATAATGAAGAAATTTCTACCTTACTGAACTACCTAAGAGCCCATAGAGAGGAAATTTTTCCCTTACTGAACGCCCCATAATGGAGAAATTTCTACCTTACTGAACTACCTAAGAGCCCATTGAGGAGCAATTTTTCAATTACTGAACGGCCAATAATGAAGAAATTTCTACCTTACTGAACTACCTAAGAGCCCATAGAGAGGAAATTTTTCCCTTACTGAACGCTACATAATGGAAAAATTTCTACCTTACTAAACTACCTAAGAGCCCATAGTGAGGAAATTCTTCCGTTACTGAACGGATCATAATGAAGAAATTTGTACTTTACTGACCTACCTAAGAGCCCATATAGAGGAAATTTCTCCCTTACTGAACTTCCCATAATGAACAAATTTTTACATTACTGAACTACCTAAGGGCCCTTAGAAAGGAAATTTCTCTCTTACTGAACGGCCCATAATGAAGAAATTTCTACCTGAACTACCTAAGAGCCCATAGAGAGGAAATTTTTCCCTTACTGAACGGCCCATAATGAAGAAATTTCTAATTTACTGAACTACCTAAGAGCCCATAGAGAGGAAATTTTTCCCTTACTGAACGCCCCATAATGGAGAAATTTCTACATTACTGAACTACCTAAGAGCCCATATAGAGGAAATTTCTCCCCTACTGAACGGGCCATAATGAAGAAATTTCTACCTTACTGAACTACCTAAGAGTACATAAAGAGGAAATTTCTCCCTTACTGAACGACCCATAAAGAAGAAATTTCTACCTTACTGAACTACCTAAGAGCCCATTGAGAGGCAATTTTTCCCTTACTGAACGCCCCATAATGGAGAAATTTCTACCTTACTGAACTACCTAAGAACCCATAGAGAGGAAATTTCTCCCTTACTGAACGGCCCATTATGAAGAAATTTCTACCTTACTGAACTACCTAAGGGTCCATAGAGAGGAAATTTCTCCCTTACCGAACGGCTCATAATGAAGAAATTTCTACCTTACTGAACTACCTAAGAGAACATAGAGAGGAAATTTCTCCCTTACTGAACGGGCCATAATGAAGAAATTTCTACCTTACTGAACGGCCCATAATGAAGAAATTTCTACCTTACTGAACTACCTAAGAGCCCATTGAGAGGCAATTTTTCCCTTACTGAACGCCCCATAATGGAGAAATTTCTACCTTACTGAACTACCTAAGAGCCCATTGAGAGGCAATTTTTCCCTTACTGAACGCCCCATAATGGAGAAATTTCTACATTACTGAACTACCTAAGAGCGCTTAGAGACAAAATTTCTCCCTTACTGAACGGCCCATAATGAAGAAATTTTTACCTTACTGAACTACCTAAGAGCCCATTGAGAGGCAATTTTTCTCTTACTGAACGCCCCATAATGGAGAAATTTCTACCTTACTGAACTACCTAAGAGCCCATAGAGAGGAAATTTCTCCCTTACTGAACGGCCCATTATGAAGAAATTTCTACCTTACTGAACTACCTAAGGGTCCATAGAGAGGAAATTTCTCCCTTACCGAACGGCTCATAATGAAGAAATTTCTACCTTACTAAACTACCTAAGAGCCCATAGAGAGGAAATTTCTCCCTTACTGAACGGGCCATAATGAAGAAATTTCTACCTTACTGAACTACCTAAGAGTCCATAGAGAGGAAATTTCTCCCTTACTGAACGGCCCATTATGAAGAAATTTCTACCTTACTGAACTACCTAAGAGCCCATTGAGAAGCAATTTTTCAATTACTGAACGGCCAATAATGAAGAAATTTCTACCTTACTGAACTACCTAAGAGCCCATAGAGAGGAAATTTTTCCCTTACTGAACGCCCCATAATGGAGAAATTTCTACCTTACTGAACTACCTAAGAGCCCATAGAGAGGAAATTTTCCCTTACTGAACTTCCCATAATGAACAAATTTTTACATTACTGAACTACCTAAGGGCCCTTAGAAAGGAAATTTTTCCCTTACTGAACGGCCCATAATGAAGAAATTTCTAATTTACTGAACTACCTAAGAGCCCATAGAGAGGAAATTTTTCCCTTACTGAACGCCCCATAATGGAGAAATTTCTACATTACTGAACTACCTAAGAGCCCATATAGAGGAAATTTCTCCCCTACTGAACGGGCCATAATGAAGAAGTTTCTACCTTACTGAACTACCTAAGAGTACATAAAGAGGAAATTTTTCCCTTACTGAACGCCCCATAATGGAGAAATTTCTACATTACTGAACTACCTAAGAGCCCATATAGAGGAAATTTCTCCCCTACTGAACGGGCCATAATGAAGAAATTTCTACCTTACTGAACTACCTAAGAGTACATAAAGAGGAAATTTCTCCCTTACTGAACGACCCATAAGGAAGAAATTTCTACCTTACTGAACTACCTAAGAGCCCATTGAGAGGCAATTTTTCCCTTACTGAACGCCCCATAATGGAGAAATTTCTACCTTACTGAACTACCTAAGAACCCATAGAGAGGAAATTTCTCCCTTACTGAACGGCCCATTATGAAGAAATTTCTACCTTACTGAACTACCTAAGGGTCCATAGAGAGGAAATTTCTCCCTTACCGAACGGCTCATAATGAAGAAATTTCTACCTTACTGAAGTACCTAAGAGAACATAGAGAGGAAATTTCTCCCTTACTGAACGGGCCATAATGAAGAAATTTCTACCTTACTGAACGGCCCATAATGAAGAAATTTCTACCTTACTGAACTACCTAAGAGCCCATTGAGAGGCAATTTTTCCCTTACTGAACGCCCCATAATGGAGAAATTTCTACCTTACTGAACTACCTAAGAGCCCATTGAGAGGCAATTTTTCCCTTACTGAACGCCCCATAATGGAGAAATTTCTACATTACTGAACTACCTAAGAGCGCTTAGAGACAAAATTTCTCCCTTACTGAACGGCCCATAATGAAGAAATTTCTACCTTACTGAACTACCTAAGAGCCCATTGAGAGGCAATTTTTCCCTTACTGAACGCCCCATAATGGAGAAATTTCTACCTTACTGAACTACCTAAGAGCCCATAGAGAGGAAATTTCTCCCTTACTGAACGGCCCATTATGAAGAAATTTCTACCTTACTGAACTACCTAAGGGTCCATAGAGAGGAAATTTCTCCCTTACCGAACGGCTCATAATGAAGAAATTTCTACCTTACTAAACTACCTAAGAGCCCATAGAGAGGAAATTTCTCCCTTACTGAACGGGCCATAATGAAGAAATTTCTACCTTACTGAACTACCTAAGAGTCCATAGAGAGGAAATTTCTCCCTTACTGAACGGCCCATTATGAAGAAATTTCTACCTTACTGAACTACCTAAGAGCCCATTGAGAAGCAATTTTTCAATTACTGAACGGCCAATAATGAAGAAATTTCTACCTTACTGAACTACCTAAGAGCCCATAGAGAGGAAATTTTTCCCTTACTGAACGCCCCATAATGGAGAAATTTCTACCTTACTGAACTACCTAAGAGCCCATAGAGAGGAAATTTCTCCCTTACTGAACTTCCCATAATGAACAAATTTTTACATTACTGAACTACCTAAGGGCCCTTAGAAAGGAAATTTCTCTCTTACTGAACGGCCCATAATGAAGAAATTTCTACCTGAACTACCTAAGAGCCCATAGAGAGGAAATTTTTCCCTTACTGAACGGCCCATAATGAAGAAATTTCTAATTTACTGAACTACCTAAGAGCCCATAGAGAGGAAATTTTTCCCTTACTGAACGCCCCATAATGGAGAAATTTCTACATTACTGAACTACCTAAGAGCCCATATAGACTAAATTTCTCCCCTACTGAACGGGCCATAATGAAGAAATTTCTACCTTACTGAACTACCTAAGAGTACATAAAGAGGAAATTTATCCCTTACTGAACGACCCATAAGGAAGAAATTTCTACCTTACTGAACTACCTAAGAGCCCATTGAGAGGCAATTTTTCCCTTACTGAACGCCCCATAATGGAGAAATTTCTACCTTACTGAACTACCTAAGAGCCCATAGAGAGGAAATTTCTCCCTTACTGAACGGCCCATTATGAAGAAATTTCTACCTTACTGAACTACCTAAGGGTCCATAGAGAGGAAATTTCTCCCTTACCGAACGGCTCATAATGAAGAAATGTCTACATTACTGAACTACCTAAGAGCCCATAGAGAGGAAATTTCTCCCTTACTGAACGGGCCATAATGAAGAAATTTCTACCTTACTGAACGGCCCATAATGAAGAAATTTCTACCTTACTGAACTACCTAAGAGAAGATAATGGAGAAATTTCTACCTTACTGAACTACCTAAGAGCCCATAGAGAGGAAATTTCTCCCTTACTGAACGGCCCATTATGAAGAAATTTCTACCTTACTGAACTACCTAAGGGTCCATAGAGAGGAAATTTCTCCCTTACCGAACGGCTCATAATGAAGAAATGTCTACCTTACTGAACTACCTAAGAGCCCATAGAGAGGAAATTTCTCCCTTACTGAACGGGCCATAATGAAGAAATTTCTACCTTACTGAACGGCCCATAATGAAGAAATTTCTACCTTACTGAACTACCTAAGAGATCATTGAGAAGCAATTTTTCAATTACTGAACGGCCCATTATGAAGAAATTTCTACCTTACTGAACTACCTAAGGGTCCATAGAGAGGAAATTTCTCACTTACCGAACGGCTCATAATGAAGAAATGTCTACCTTACTGAACTACCTAAGAGCCCATAGAGAGGAAATTTCTCCCTTACTGAACGGGCCATAATGAAGAAATTTCTACCTTACTGAACGGCCCATAATGAAGAAATTTCTACTTTACTGAACTACCTAAGAGCCCATTGAGAGGCAATTTTTCCCTTACTGAACGCCCCATAATGGAGAAATTTCTAACTTACTGAACTACCTAAGAGCCCATAGAGAGGAAATTTTTCCCTTACTGAACGCCCCATAATGGAGAAATTTCTACATTACTGAACTACCTAAGAGCCCATATAGAGGAAATTTCTCCCCTACTGAACGGGCCATAATGAAGAAATTTCTACCTTACTGAACTACCTAAGAGTACATAAAGAGGAAATTTCTCCCTTACTGAACGACCCATAAGGAAGAAATTTCTACCTTACTGAACTACCTAAGAGCCCATTGAGAGGCAATTTTTCCCTTACTGAACGCCCCATAATGGAGAAATTTCTACCTTACTGAACTACCTAAGAGCCCATAGAGAGGAAATTTCTCCCTTACTGAACGGCCCATTATGAAGAAATTTCTACCTTACTGAACTACCTAAGGGTCCATAGAGAGGAAATTTCTCACTTACCGAACGGCTCATAATGAAGAAATGTCTACATTACTGAACTACCTAAGAGCCCATAGAGAGGAAATTTCTCCCTTACTGAACGGGCCATAATGAAGAAATTTCTACCTTACTGAACGGCCCATAATGAAGAAATTTCTACCTTACTGAACTACCTAAGAGCCCATTGAGAGGCAATTTTTCCCTTACTGAACGCCCCATAATGGAGAAATTTCTACCTTACTGAACTACCTAAGAGCCCATTGAGAGGCAATTTTTCCCTTACTGAACGCCCCATAATGGAGAAATTTCTGCATTACTGAACTACCTAAGAGCGCTTAGAGACAAAATTTCTCCCTTACTGAACGGCCCATTATGAAGAAATTTCTACCTTACTGAACTACCTAAGGGTCCATAGAGAGGAAATTTCTCCCTTACCGAACGGCTCATAATGAAGAAATTTCTACCCTACTGAACTACCTAAGGGTCCATAGAGAGGAAATTTTTCCCTTACTGAACGCCCCATAATGGAGAAATTTCTACCTTACTGAACTACCTAAGAGCCCATAGAGAGGAAATTTCTCCCTTACTGAACTTCCCATAATGAACAAATTTTTACATTACTGAACTACCTAAGGGCCCTTAGAAAGGAAATTTCTCTCTTACTGAACGGCCCATAATGAAGAAATTTCTACCTGAACTACCTAAGAGCCCATATAGAGGAAATTTCTCCCCTACTGAACGGGCCATAATGAAGAAATTTCTACCTTACTGAACTACCTAAGAGTACATAAAGAGGAAATTTCTCCCTTACTGAACGACCCATAAGGAAGAAATTTCTACCTTACTGAACTACCTAAGAGCCCATTGAGAGGCAATTTTTCCCTTACTGAACGCCCCATAATGGAGAAATTTCTACCTTACTGAACTACCTAAGAGCCCATAGAGAGGAAATTTCTCCCTTACTGAACGGCCCATTATGAAGAAATTTCTACCTTACTGAACTACCTAAGGGTCCATAGAGAGGAAATTTCTCCGTTACCGAACGGCTCATAATGAAGAAATGTCTACCTTACTGAACTACCTAAGAGCCCATAGAGAGGAAATTTCTCCCTTACTGAACGGGCCATAATGAAGAAATTTCTACCTTACTGAACGGCCCATAATGAAGAAATTTCTACCTTACTGAACTACCTAAGAGATCATTGAGAAGCAATTTTTCAATTACTGAACGGCCAATAATGAAGAAATTTCTACCTTACTGAACTACCTAAGAGCCCATAGAGAGGAAATTTTTCCCTTACTGAACGCCCCATAATGGAGAAATTTCTACCTTACTGAACTACCTAAGAGCCCATAGAGAGGAAATTTCTCCCCTACTGAACGGCCCATTATGAAGAAATTTCTACCTTACTGAACTACCTAAGGGTCCATAGAGAGGAAATTTCTCCCTTACCGAACGGCTCATAATGAAGAAATTTCTACCCTACTGAACTACCTAAGGGTCCATAGAGAGGAAATTTCTCCCTTACCGAACGGCTCATAATGAAGAAATTTCTACCCTACTGAACTACCTAAGGGTCCATAGAGAGGAAATTTCTCTATTACTGAACGGCCCATATGGAAGAAATTTCTACCTTTCTGAACTACCTAAGAGCGTATAGAGAGGAAATTTTTCTCTTACTGAACGGCCAATAATGAAGAAATTTCTACCTTACTGAACTACCTAAGAGCCCATAGAGAGGAAATTTTTCCCTTACTGAACGCCCCATAATGGAGAAATTTCTACCTTACTGAACTACCTAAGAGCCCATTGAGGAGCAATTTTTCAATTACTGAACGGCCAATAATGAAGAAATTTCTACCTTACTGAACTACCTAAGAGCCCATAGAGAGGAAATTTTTCCCTTACTGAACGCTACATAATGGAAAAATTTCTACCTTACTAAACTACCTAAGAGCCCATAGTGAGGAAATTCTTCCGTTACTGAACGGATCATAATGAAGAAATTTGTACTTTACTGACCTACCTAAGAGCCCATATAGAGGAAATTTCTCCCTTACTGAACTTCCCATAATGAACAAATTTTTACATTACTGAACTACCTAAGGGCCCTTAGAAAGGAAATTTCTCTCTTACTGAACGGCCCATAATGAAGAAATTTCTACCTGAACTACCTAAGAGCCCATAGAGAGGAAATTTTTCCCTTACTGAACGGCCCATAATGAAGAAATTTCTAATTTACTGAACTACCTAAGAGCCCATAGAGAGGAAATTTTTCCCTTACTGAACGCCCCATAATGGAGAAATTTCTACATTACTGAACTACCTAAGAGCCCATATAGAGGAAATTTCTCCCCTACTGAACGGGCCATAATGAAGAAATTTCTACCTTACTGAACTACCTAAGAGTACATAAAGAGGAAATCTCTCCCTTACTGAACGACCCATAAGGAAGAAATTTCTACCTTACTGAACTACCTAAGAGCCCATTGAGAGGCAATTTTTCCCTTACTGAACGCCCCATAATGGAGAAATTTCTACCTTACTGAACTACCTAAGAGCCCATAGAGAGGAAATTTCTCCCTTACTGAACGGCCCATTATGAAGAAATTTCTACCTTACTGAACTACCTAAGGGTCCATAGAGAGGAAATTTCTCCCTTACCGAACGGCTCATAATGAAGAAATTTCTACCTTACTGAACTACCTAAGAGAACATAGAGAGGAAATTTCTCCCTTACTGAACGGGCCATAATGAAGAAATTTCTACCTTACTGAACGGCCCATAATGAAGAAATTTCTACCTTACTGAACTACCTAAGAGCCCATTGAGAGGCAATTTTTCCCTTACTGAACGCCCCATAATGGAGAAATTTCTACCTTACTGAACTACCTAAGAGCCCATTGAGAGGCAATTTTTCCCTTACTGAACGCCCCATAATGGAGAAATTTCTACATTACTGAACTACCTAAGAGCGCTTAGAGACAAAATTTCTCCCTTACTGAACGGCCCATAATGAAGAAATTTCTACCTTACTGAACTACCTAAGAGCCCATTGAGAGGCAATTTTTCCCTTACTGAACGCCCCATAATGGAGAAATTTCTACCTTACTGAACTACCTAAGAGCCCATAGAGAGGAAATTTCTCCCTTACTGAACGGCCCATTATGAAGAAATTTCTACCTTACTGAACTACCTAAGGGTCCATAGAGAGGAAATTTCTCCCTTACCGAACGGCTCATAATGAAGAAATTTCTACCTTACTAAACTACCTAAGAGCCCATAGAGAGGAAATTTCTCCCTTACTGAACGGGCCATAATGAAGAAATTTCTACCTTACTGAACTACCTAAGAGTCCATAGAGAGGAAATTTCTCCCTTACTGAACGGCCCATTATGAAGAAATTTCTACCTTACTGAACTACCTAAGAGCCCATTGAGAAGCAATTTTTCAATTACTGAACGGCCAATAATGAAGAAATTTCTACCTTACTGAACTACCTAAGAGCCCATAGAGAGGAAATTTTTCCCTTACTGAACTTCCCATAATGAACAAATTTTTACATTACTGAACTACCTAAGGGCCCTTAGAAAGGAAATTTCTCTCTTACTGAACGGCCCATAATGAAGAAATTTCTACCTGAACTACCTAAGAGCCCATAGAGAGGAAATTTTTCCCTTACTGAACGGCCCATAATGAAGAAATTTCTAATTTACTGAACTACCTAAGAGCCCATAGAGAGGAAATTTTTCCCTTACTGAACGCCCCATAATGGAGAAATTTCTACATTACTGAACTACCTAAGAGCCCATATAGAGGAAATTTCTCCCCTACTGAACGGGCCATAATGAAGAAATTTCTACCTTACTGAACTACCTAAGAGTACATAAAGAGGAAATTTCTCCCTTACTGAACGACCCATAATGGAGAAATTTCTACATTACTGAACTACCTAAGAGCCCATATAGAGGAAATTTCTCCCCTACTGAACGGGCCATAATGAAGAAATTTCTACCTTACTGAACTACCTAAGAGCCCATTGAGAGGCAATTTTTCCCTTACTGAACGCCCCATAACGGAGAAATTTCTACCTTACTGAACTACCTAAGAGCCCATAGAGAGGAAATTTCTCCCTTACTGAACGGCCCATTATGAAGAAATTTCTACCTTACTGAACTACCTAAGGGTCCATAGAGAGGAAATTTCTCCCTTACCGAACGGCTCACAATGAAGAAATTTCTACCTTACTGAACTACCTAAGAGAACATAGAGAGGAAATTTCTCCCTTACTGAACGGGCCATAATGAAGAAATTTCTACCTTACTGAACGGCCCATAATGAAGAAATTTCTACCTTACTGAACTACCTAAGAGCCCATTGAGAGGCAATTTTTCCCCTACTGAACGCCCCATAATGGAGAAATTTCTACCTTACTGAACTACCTAAGAGCCCATTGAGAGGCAATTTTTCCCTTACTGAACGCCCCATAATGGAGAAATTTCTGCATTACTGAACTACCTAAGAGCGCTTAGAGACAAAATTTCTCCCTTACTGAACGGCCCATAATGAAGAAACTTCTACCTTACTGAACTACCTAAGAGCCCATTGAGAGGCAATTTTTCCCTTACTGAACGCCCCATAATGGAGAAATTTCTACCTTACTGAACTACCTAAGAGCCCATAGAGAGGAAATTTCTCCCTTACTGAACGGCCCATTATGAAGAAATTTCTACCTTACTGAACTACCTAAGGGTCCATAGAGAGGAAATTTCTCCCTTACCGAACGGCTCATAATGAAGAAATTTCTACCTTACTGAACTACCTAAGAGCCCATAGAGAGGAAATTTCTCCCTTACTGAACGGGCCATAATGAAGAAATTTCTACCTTACTGAACTACCTAAGAGTCCATAGAGAGGAAATTTCTCCCTTACTGAACGGCCCATTATGAAGAAATTTCTACCTTACTGAACTACCTAAGAGCCCATTGAGAAGCAATTTTTCAATTACTGAACGGCCAATAATGAAGAAATTTCTACCTTACTGAACTACCTAAGAGCCCATAGAGAGGAAATTTTTCCCTTACTGAACGCCCCATAATGGAGAAATTTCTACCTTACTGAACTACCTAAGAGCCCATAGAGAGGAAATTTCTCCCTTACTATATGAATATAATAATGAAGAAATTTCTACCTTACTGAACTACCTAAGGGTCCATAGAGAGGAAATTTCTCCCTTACTGAACGGCCCATATTGAAGTAATTTCTACCTTACTGAACTACCTAAGAGTCCATAGAGAGGAAATTTCTCCATTACTGAACGGCCCATTATGAAGAAATTTCTACCTTACTGAACTACCTAAGAGCCCATAGAGAGGAAATTTCTCCCTTACTGAACGGCCCATTATGAAGAAATTTCTACCTTACTGAACTACCTAAGGGTCCATAGAGAGGAAATTTCTCCCTTACCGAACGGCTCATAGTGAAGAAATTTCTACCTTACTGAACTACCTAAGAGCCCATAGAGAGGAAATTTCTCCCTTACTGAACGGGCCATAATGAAGAAATTTCTACCTTACTGAACTACCTAAGAGTCCATAGAGAGGAAATTTCTCCCTTACTGAACGGCCCATTATGAAGAAATTTCTACCTTACTGAACTACCTAAGAGCCCATTGAGAAGCAATTTTTCAATTACTGAACGGCCAATAATGAAGAAATTTCTACCTTACTGAACTACCTAAGAGCCCATAGAGAAAAAATTTTTCCCTTACTGAACGCCCCATAATGGAGAAATTTCTACCTTACTGAACTACCTAAGAGTCCATAGAGAGGAAATTTCTCCCTTACTGAACGGCCCATTATGAAGAAATTTCTACCTTACTGAACTACCTAAGAGCCCATTGAGAAGCAATTTTTCAATTACTGAACGGCCAATAATGAAGAAATTTCTACCTTACTGAACTACCTAAGAGCCCATAGAGAGGAAATTTTTCCCTTACTGAACGCCCCATAATGGAGAAATTTCTACCTTACTGAACTACCTAAGAGCCCATAGAGAGGAAATTTCTCCCTTACTGAACGGCCCATTATGAAGAAATTTCTACCTTACTGAACTACTTAAGCGCCCATAGAGAGGAAATTTCACCCTTACTGAACGGCCCATAATGAAGAAATTTCTACCTTTCTGAACTACCTAAGAGCGTATAGAGAGGAAATTTTTCTCTTACTGAACGGCCAATAATAAAGAAATTTCTAGCTTACTGAACTACCTAAGGGCCCATAGAGAGGAAATTACTCCCTTACTATATGAATATAATAATGAAGAAATTTCTACCTTACTGAACTACCTAAGGGTCCATAGAGAGGAAATTTCTCCCTTACCGAACGGCTCATAATGAAGAAATTTCTACCCTACTGAACTACCTAAGGGTCCATAGAGAGGAAATTTCTCCCTTACCGAACGGCTCATAATGAAGAAATTTCTACCCTACTGAACTACCTAAGGGTCCATAGAGAGGAAATTTCTCCCTTACTGAACGGCCCATATGGAAGAAATTTCTACCTTTCTGAACTACCTAAGAGCGTATAGAGAGGAAATTTTTCTCTTACTGAACGGCCAATAATAAAGAAATTTCTAGCTTACTGAACTACCTAAGAGCCCATAGAGAGGAAATTACTCCCTTACTATATAAATATAATAATGAAGAAATTTCTACCTTACTGAACTACCTAGGGGTCCATAGAGAGGAAATTTCTCCCTTACTGAACGGCCCATATTGAAAAAATTTCTACCTTACTGAACTACCTAAGAGTCCATAGAGAGGAAATTTCTCCATTACTGAACGGCCCATTATGAAGAAATTTCTACCTTACTGAACTACCTAAGAGCCCATAGAGAGGAAATTTCTCCCTTACTGAACGGCCCATTATGAAGAAATTTCTACCTTACTGAACTACCTAAGGGTCCATAGAGAGGAAATTTCTCCCTTACCGAACGGCTCATAATGAAGAAATTTCTACCTTACTGAACTACCTAAGAGCCCATAGAGAGGAAATTTCTCCCTTACTGAACGGGCCATAATGAAGAAATTTCTACCTTACTGAACTACCTAAGAGTCCATAGAGAGGAAATTTCTCCCTTACTGAACGGCCCATTATGAAGAAATTTCTACCTTACTGAACTACCTAAGAGCCCATTGAGAAGCAATTTTTCAATTACTGAACGGCCAATAATGAAGAAATTTCTACCTTACTGAACTACCTAAGAGCCCATAGAGAGGAAATTTTTCCCTTACTGAACGCCCCATAATGGAGAAATTTCTACCTTACTGAACTACCTAAGAGTCCATAGAGAGGAAATTTCTCCCTTACTGAACGGCCCATTATGAAGAAATTTCTACCTTACTGAACTACCTAAGAGCCCATTGAGAAGCAATTTTTCAATTACTGAACGGCCAATAATGAAGAAATTTCTACCTTACTGAACTACCTAAGAGCCCATAGAGAGGAAATTTTTCCCTTACTGAACGCCCCATAATGGAGAAATTTCTACCTTACTGAACTACCTAAGAGCCCATAGAGAGGAAATTTCTCCCTTACTGAACGGCCCATTATGAAGAAATTTCTACCTTACTGAACTACTTAAGCGCCCATAGAGAGGAAATTTCACCCTTACTGAACGGCCCATAATGAAGAAATTTCTACCTTTCTGAACTACCTAAGAGCGTATAGAGAGGAAATTTTTCTCTTACTGAACGGCCAATAATAAAGAAATTTCTAGCTTACTGAACTACCTAAGGGCCCATAGAGAGGAAATTACTCCCTTACTATATGAATATAATAATGAAGAAATTTCTACCTTACTGAACTACCTAAGGGTCCATAGAGAGGAAATTTCTCCCTTACTGAACGGCCCATATTGAAGTAATTTCTACCTTACTGAACTACCTAAGAGTCCATAGAGAGGAAATTTCTCCATTACTGAACGGCCCATTATGAAGAAATTTCTACCTTACTGAACTACCTAAGAGCCCATAGAGAGGAAATTTCTCCCTTACTGAACGGCCCATTATGAAGAAATTTCTACCTTACTGAACTACCTAAGGGTCCATAGAGAGGAAATTTCTCAATTACCGAACGGCTCATAGTGAAGAAATTTCTACCTTACTGAACTACCTAAGAGCCCATAGAGAGGAAATTTCTCCCTTACTGAACGGGCCATAATGAAGAAATTTCTACCTTACTGAACTACCTAAGAGTCCATAGAGAGGAAATTTCTCCCTTACTGAACGGCCCATTATGAAGAAATTTCTACCTTACTGAACTACCTAAGAGCCCATTGAGAAGCAATTTTTCAATTACTGAACGGCCAATAATGAAGAAATTTCTACCTTACTGAACTACCTAAGAGCCCATAGAGAGGAAATTTTTCCCTTACTGAACGCCCCATAATGGAGAAATTTCTACCTTACTGAACTACCTAAGAGTCCATAGAGAGGAAATTTCTCCCTTACTGAACGGCCCATTATGAAGAAATTTCTACCTTACTGAACTACCTAAGAGCCCATTGAGAAGCAATTTTTCAATTACTGAACGGCCAATAATGAAGAAATTTCTACCTTACTGAACTACCTAAGAGCCCATAGAGAGGAAATTTTTCCCTTACTGAACGCCCCATAATGGAGAAATTTCTACCTTACTGAACTACCTAAGAGCCCATAGAGAGGAAATTTCTCCCTTACTGAACGGCCCATTATGAAGAAATTTCTACCTTACTGAACTACTTAAGCGCCCATAGAGAGGAAATTTCACCCTTACTGAACGGCCCATAATGAAGAAATTTCTACCTTTCTGAACTACCTAAGAGCGTATAGAGAGGAAATTTTTCTCTTACTGAACGGCCAATAATAAAGAAATTTCTAGCTTACTGAACTACCTAAGGGCCCATAGAGAGGAAATTACTCCCTTACTATATGAATATAATAATGAAGAAATTTCTACCTTACTGAACTACCTAAGGGTCCATAGAGAGGAAATTTCTCCCTTACTGAACGGCCCATATTGAAGTAATTTCTACCTTACTGAACTACCTAAGAGTCCATAGAGAGGAAATTTCTCCATTACTGAACGGCCCATTATGAAGAAATTTCTACCTTACTGAACTACCTAAGAGCCCATAGAGAGGAAATTTCTCCCTTACTGAACGGCCCATTATGAAGAAATTTCTACCTTACTGAACTACCTAAGGGTCCATAGAGAGGAAATTTCTCCCTTACCGAACGGCTCATAGTGAAGAAATTTCTACCTTACTGAACTACCTAAGAGCCCATAGAGAGGAAATTTCTCCCTTACTGAACGGGCCATAATGAAGAAATTTCTACCTTACTGAACTACCTAAGAGTCCATAGAGAGGAAATTTCTCCCTTACTGAACGGCCCATTATGAAGAAATTTCTACCTTACTGAACTACCTAAGAGCCCATTGAGAAGCAATTTTTCAATTACTGAACGGCCAATAATGAAGAAATTTCTACCTTACTGAACTACCTAAGAGCCCATAGAGAGGAAATTTTTCCCTTACTGAACGCCCCATAATGGAGAAATTTCTACCTTACTGAACTACCTAAGAGCCCATAGAGAGGAAATTTCTCTCTTACTGAACGGCCCATTATGAAGAAATTTCTACCTTACTGAACTACTTAAGAGCCCATAGAGAGGAAATTTCACCCTTACTGAACGGCCCATAATGAAGAAATTTCTACCTTACTGAACTACCTAAGAGCCCATTGAGAGGCAATTTTTCCCTTACTGAACGCCCCATAATGGAGAAATTTCTACCTTACTGAACTACCTAAGAGCCCATAGAGAGAAATTTCTCCCTTACTGAACGGAACATTATGAAGAAATTTCTACCTTACTGAACTACCTAAGGGTCCATAGCGAGGAAATTTCTACAATACTGAACTACCTAAGGGTCCATAGAGAGGAAATTTCTCCCTTACTGAACCTCCGATATGGAAGAAATTTCTACCTTACTGAACTACCTAAGAGCGTATAGAGAGGAAATTTTTCTCTTACTGAACGGCCAATAATAAAGAAATTTCTAGCTTACTGAACTACCTAAGAGCCCATAGAGAGGAAATTACTCCCTTACTATATGAATATAATAATGAAGAAATTTCTACCTTACTGAACTACTTAAGGGTCCATAGAGAGGAAATTTCTCCCTTACTGAACGGAACATAATGAAGAAATTTCTACCTTACTGAACTACCTAAGAGCCCATAGAGAGGAAATTTTTCCCTTACTGAACGGCCCATAATGAAGAAATTTCTAATTTACTGAACTACCTAAGAGCCCATAGAGAGGAAATTTTTCCCTTACTGAACGGACCATAATGAAGAAATTTCTACTTTACCGAACTACCTAAGGGTCCATAGAGAGGAAATTTCTCCCTTAGTGAACGGCTCATAATGAAGAAATTTCTACCCTACTGAGCTACCTATGAGCCCAAATTTCTACCTTACTGAACTACCTAAGAGATCATAGAGATCAAATTTCTCCCTTACTGAACGGGCCCTAATGAAGAAATTTCTACCTTACTGAACTACCTAAGGGTCCATAGAGAAAAAAATTTTCCCTTACTGAACGGCCCATAATGAAGAAATTTCTACCTTACTGAACTACCTAAGAGCCCATAGGGAGGTAATTTCTCCCTTACTGAACGGCCTATAATGAAGAAATTTCTACCTTACTGAACTACCTAAGGGCCCATAGAGAGGAATTTTTTTACTTACTGAACGGCCCATAATGAAGAAATTTCTACCTTACTGGATTACCTTAGAGCCCATAGAGAAAAAATTTTTCACTAACTCAACTGCACATAATGAAGAAATTTCTACCTTACTGAACTACCTAAGAGCCCATAGAGAGGAAATTTTTCCCTTACTGAACGGCCCATAATGAAAAAATTTCTACCTTACTAAACTACCTAAGAGCCCATAGTGAGGAAATTCTTCCCTTACTGAACGGATCATAATGAAGAAATTTCTACTTTACTGACCTACCTAAGAGCCCATAGAGAGGAAATTTCTCCCTTACTGAACTTCCCATAATGAACAAATTTTTACATTACTGAACTACCTAAGGGCCCTTAGAAAGGAAATTTCTCTCTTACTGAACGGCCCATAATGAAGAAATTTCTACCTTACTGAACTACCTACGGGCCCAGAGAGAGGAAATTTCTCCTTACTGAACTACCTGACAGTCTGTAGAGAAGAAATTTCTCATTTACTGAAGGGATCATAATGAAGAAATTTCTACCGTACTGAACTACCTAAGGGTCCATAGAGAGGAAATTTCTCCTTTATTGAACGGCCAATAATGAAGAAATTTCTACCTTGCTGAACTACCTAAGATCCCATAGAAAGGAAATTTCTCCCTTATGAAGAAATTTCTACCGTACTGAACTACCTAAGGGCCCAGAGGGAGGAAATTTCTCCCTAACTGAACGGCCCATAATCAAGAAATTTCTACCTTACTGAACTACCTAAGAGCCCATAGAGAGGAAATTTCCCCCTTACTGAACGTTCCATAATGAAGAAATTTCTACATTACTGAGCTAAGTAAGAGCCCATAGAGAGGAAATTTCTCCCTTACTGAACGGCTCATAATGAAAAAAATTCTACCTAACTGAACTACCTAAGGGTCCATAGAGAGGAAATTTCTCCATTACTGAACGGCTCATAATGAAGTAATTTCTATCTTACTGAACTACCTATGAGCCCATAGAGAGGAAATTTCTCCCTTACTGAACGGGCAATAATGAAGAAATTTCTACCTTACTGAACTACCTAAGAGCCCATAGAGAGGAAATTTTTCCCTTACTGAACGCCCCATAATGGAGAAATTTCTACCTTACTGAACTACCTAAGAGAGCATAGAGAGGAAATTTCTCCCTTACTGAACGGCCCATTATGAAGAAATTTCTACCTTACTGAACTACTTAAGAGCCCATAGAGAGGAAATTTCACCCTTACTGAACGGCCCATAATGAAGAAATTTCTACCTTACTGAACTACCTAAGAGCCCATTGAGAGGCAATTTTTCCCTTACTGAACGCCCCATAATGGAGAAATTTCTACCTTACTGAACTACCTAAGAGCCCATAGAGAGGAAATTTCTCCCTTACTGAACGGAACATTATGCAGAAATTTCTACCTTACTGAACTACCTAAGGGTCCATAGCGAGGAAATTTCTCCCTTACCGAACGGCTCATAATGAAGAAATTTCTACCCTACTGAACTACCTAAGGGTCCATAGAGAGGAAATTTCTCCCTTACTGAACGGCCCATATGGAAGAAATTTCTACCTTACTGAACTAAATAAGAGCGTATAGAGAGGAAATTTTTCTCTTACTGAACGGTCAATAATAAAGAAATTTCTAGCTTACTGAACTACCTAAGAGCCCATAGAGAGGAAATTACTCCCTTACTATATGAATATAATAAAGAAGAAATTTTTACCTTACTGAACTACTTAAGGGTCCATAGAGAGGAAATTTCTCCCTTACTGAACGGAACATATTGAAGAAATTTCTACCTTACTGAACTACCTAAGAGCCCATAGAGAGGAAATTTTTCCCTTACTGAACGGCCCATAATGAAGAAATTTCTAATTTACTGAACTACATAAGAGCCCATAGAGAGGAAATTTTTCCCTTACTGAACGGACCATAATGAAGAAATTTCTACTTTACCGAACTACCTAAGGGTCCATAGAGAGGAAATTTCTCCCTTAGTGAACGGCTCATAATGAAGAAATTTCTACCCTACTGAGCTACCTATGAGCCCAAATTCCTACCTTACTGAACTACCTAAGAGATCATAGAGATCAAATTTCTCCCTTACTGAACGGGCCCTAATGAAGAAATTTCTACCTTACTGAACTACCTAAGGGTCCATAGAGAAAAAAATTTTCCCTTACTGAACGGCCCATAATGAAGAAATTTCTACCTTACTGAACTACCTAAGAGCCCATAGGGAGGTAATTTCTCCCTTACTGAACGGCCTATAATGAAGAAATTTCTACCTTACTGAACTACCTAAGGGCCCATAGAGAGGAATTTTTTTACTTACTGAACGGCCCATAATGAAGAAATTTCTACCTTACTGGATTACCTTAGAGCCCATAGAGAGGAAATTTTTCCCTAACTCAACTGCACATAATGAAGAAATTTCTACCTTACTGAACTACCTAAGAGCCCATAGAGAGGAAATTTTTCCCTTACTGAACGGCCCATAATGAAAAAATTTCTACCTTACTAAACTACCTAAGAGCCCATAGTGAGGAAATTCTTCCCTTACTGAACGGATCATAATGAAGAAATTTCTACTTTACTGACCTACCTAAGAGCCCATAGAGAGGAAATTTCTCCCTTACTGAACTTCCCATAATGAACAAATTTTTTACATTACTGAACTACCTAAGGGCCCTTAGAAAGGAAATTTCTCTCTTACTGAACGGCCCATAATGAAGAAATTTCTACCTTACTGAACTACCTACGGGCCCAGAGAGAGGAAATTTCTCCTTACTGAACTACCTGACAGTCTGTAGAGAAGAAATTTCTCATTTACTGAAGGGATCATAATGAAGAAATTTCTACCGTACTGAACTACCTAAGGGTCCATAGAGAGGAAATTTCTCCTTTATTGAACGGCCAATAATGAAGAAATTTCTACCTTGTTGAACTACCTAAGATCCCATAGAAAGAAATTTCTCCCTT
>CAJMZQ010000006.1:55000-58558 GCA_905220385.1 Xylota sylvarum
AGCCTCATCCTCATCCTCATCCTCATCCTCATCCTCATCCTCATACCTCATCCTCAGCCTCAGCCTCAAGCCTCCAGCCTCCAGCCTCCAGCCTCAGCCTCCAGCCTCCAGCCTCCAGCCTCCAGCCTCCAGCCTCCAGCCTCCAGCCTCCAGCCTCCAGCCTCCAGCCTCCAGCCTCCAGCCTCAGCCTCCAGCCTCAGCCTCAGCCTCAGCCTCAGCCTCCAGCCTCAGCCTCCAGCCTCAGCCTCCAGCCTCAGCCTCAGCCTCAGCCTCAGCCTCAGCCTCAGCCTCAGCCTCAGCCTCAGCCTCAGCCTCAGCCTCAGCCTCAGCCTCAGCCTCAGCCTCAGCCTCAGCCTCCAGCCTCAGCCTCCAGCCTCAGCCTCCAGCCTCAGCCTCCAGCCTCAGCCTCAGCCTCATCCTCATCCTCATCCTCATCCTCATCCTCATCAGCCTCCAGCCTCAGCCTCCAGCCTCAGCCTCAGCCTCAGCCTCAGCCTCAGCCTCAGCCTCAGCCTCAGCCTCAGCCTCAGCCTCAGCCTCAGCCTCAGCCTCAGCCTCAGCCTCAGCCTCAGCCTCAGCCTCAGCCTCAGCCTCAGCCTCAGCCTCAGCCTCATCCTCATCCTCATCCTCATCCTCATCCTCATCCTCATCCTCATCCTCAGCCTCAGCCTCAAGCCTCCAGCCTCCAGCCTCCAGCCTCCAGCCTCCAGCCTCCAGCCTCCAGCCTCCAGCCTCCAGCCTCCAGCCTCCAGCCTCCAGCCTCCAGCCTCCAGCCTCCAGCCTCCAGCCTCCAGCCTCAAGCCTCCAGCCTCCAGCCTCCAGCCTCCAGCCTCCAGCCTCCAGCCTCAGCCTCAGCCTCAGCCTCATCCTCAGCCTCAGCCTCAGCCTCAGCCTCAGCCTCAGCCTCAGCCTCAGCCTCAGCCTCAGCCTCAGCCTCAGCCTCATCCTCATCTCCTCAGCCTCAGCCTCAAGCCTCCAGCCTCCAGCCTCCAGCCTCAGCCTCCAGCCTCAGCCTCAGCCTCCAGCCTCCAGCCTCAGCCTCCAGCCTCCAGCCTCCAGCCTCCAGCCTCCAGCCTCCAGCCTCCAGCCTCCAGCCTCCAGCCTCGAGCCTCCAGCATCCAGCCTCAAGCCTCCAGCCTCCAGCCTCCAGCCTCCAGCCTCCATCCTCCAGCCTCCAGCCTCAAGCCTCCAGCCTCCAGCCTCCAGCCTCCAGCCTCCAGCCTCCAGCCTCCAGCCTCCAGCCTCCAGCCTCCAGCCTCCAGCCTCCAGCCTCCAGCCTCCAGCCTCCAGCCTCCAGCCTCCAGCCTCCAGCCTCCAGCCTCCAGCCTCCAGCCTCCAGCCTCCAGCCTCAGCCTCCAGCCTCCAGCCTCCAGCCTCCAGCCTCCAGCCTCCAGCCTCCAGCCTCCAGCCTCCAGCCTCCAGCCTCCAGCCTCCAGCCTCCAGCCTCCAGCCTCCAGCCTCCAGCCTCCAGCCTCAAGCCTCCAAACGCCAGCCTCCAGCCTCCAGCCTCCAGCCTCCAGCCTCCAGCCTCCAGCCTCCAGCCTCCAGCCTCCAGCCTCCAGCCTCCAGCCTCCAGCCTCCAGCCTCCAGCCTCCAGCCTCCAGCCTCAGCCTCCAGCCTCCAGCCTCCAGCCTCAGCCTCCAGCCTCAGCCTCAGCCTCAGCCTCAGCCTCAGCCTCAGCCTCAGCCTCAGCCTCAGCCTCAGCCTCAGCCTCAGCCTCAGCCTCAGCCTCAGCCTCAGCCTCAGCCTCAGCCTCAGCCTTCAGCCTCAGCCCTCAGCCTCACCTCAGCCTCAGCCTCAGCCTCAGCCTCAGCCTCACCTTCATCCTCATCCTCATCCTCATCCTCATCCTCATCCTCATCCTCATCCTCATCCTCATCCTCATCCTCATCCTCATCCTCATCCTCATCCTCATCCTCATCCTCATCCTCATCCTCATCCTCATCCTCATCCTCATCCTCATCCTTCATCCTCATCCTCATCCTCATCCTCATCCTCATCCTCATCCTCATCCTCATCCTCATCCTCATCCTCATCCTCATCCTCAGCCTCCAGCCTCCAGCCTCCAGCCTCCAGCCTCCAGCCTCCAGCCTCCAGCCTCCAGCCTCCAGCCTCCAGCCTCCAGCCTCCAGCCTCCAGCCTCCAGCCTCAGCCTCCAGCCTCCAGCCTCCAGCCTCCAGCCTCCAGCCTCCAGCCTCCAGCCTCCAGCCTCCAGCCTCAGCCTCCAGCCTCAAGCCTCCAGCCTCCAGCCTCCAGCCTCAGCCTCCAGCCTCCAGCCTCCGGCCTCCAGCCTCAGCCTCAGCCTCAGCCTCAGCCTCAGCCTCAGCCTCAGCCTCAGCCTCAGCCTCAGCCTCAGCCTCAGCCTCAGCCTCAGCCTCAGCCTCAGCCTCAGCCTCAGCCTCAGCCTCAGCCCAGCCGCAGCCTCAGCCTCAGCCTCAGCCTCAGCCTCAGCCTCAGCCTCAGCCTCAGCCTCATCCTCATCCTCATCCTCATCCTCATCCTCATCCTCATCCTCATCCTCATCCTCATCCTCATCTCATCCTCATCCTCATCCTCATCCTCATCCTCATCCTCATCCTCATCTCTCCATCTATCCTCATCCTCATCCTCATCCTCATCCTCATCCTCATTATCATCCTCATCCTCATCCTCATCCTCATCCTCATCCTCATCCTGATCCTCATCCTCATCCTCATCCTCATCCTCATCCTCATTTTCATCCTCATCCTCATCCTCATCCTCAGCCTCAGCCTCAAGCCTCCAGCCTCAAGCCTCCAGCCTCCAGCCTCCAGCCTCCAGCCTCCAGCCTCCAGCCTCCAGCCTCCAGCCTCCAGCCTCCAGCCTCCAGCCTCCAGCCTCCAGCCTCCAGCCTCCAGCCTCCATCCTCCAGCCTCCAGCCTCCAGCCTCCAGCCTCCAGCCTCCAGACTCCAGCCTCCAGCCTCCAGCCTCCAGCCTCCAGCCTCCAGCCTCCATCCTCCAGCCTCCAGCCTCCAGCCTCCAGCCTCCAGCCTCCAGCCTCCAGCCTCCAGCCTCCAGCCTCCAGCCTCCAGCCTCAGCCTCCAGCCTCAGCCTCCAGCCTCAGCCTCCAGCCTCAGCCTCAGCCTCCAGCCTCAGCCTCCAGCCTCAGCCTCCAGCCTCAGCCTCCAGCCTCAGCCTCAGCCTCAGCCTCAGCCTCAGCCTCATCCTCATCCTCAGCCTCAGCCTCATCCTCATCCTCATCCTCATCCTCATCCTCATCCTCATCCTCATCCTCATCCTCATCCTCATCCTCATTTTCATCCTCATCCTCATCCTCATCCTCATTTTCATCCTCATCCTCATCCTCATCCTCATCCTCACATCCTCATCCTCATCTCCTCATCCTCATCCTCATCCTCATCCTCATCCTCATCCTCATCCTCATCCTCATCCTCATCCTCATCCTCATCCTCATCCTCATCCTCATCCTCATCCTCATCCTCATCCTCATCCTCTCCTCATCCTCAGCCTCAGCCTCAAGCCTCCAGCCTCCAGCCTCCAGCCTCCAGGATATAGCCTCATCCTCATCCTCATCCTCA
>CAJMZQ010000006.1:59058-71558 GCA_905220385.1 Xylota sylvarum
GTACTTAGGCAGTTAATTAAGGTAGAAATTTCTTCATTACGGGCCGTTCAGTAAGGGAGAAATTTCCTCTCTAGGGGCCCTTAGGTAGGTCAGTAAGGTAGAAATTTCTTCATTATGGGCCGTTCCGTAATAGAGAAAATTTCCTCTCTATGGACAATAAGGTCGTTCGGTAAAGTAGAAATTTCTTCATTATGGTCCGTTCAGTAAGGGAAAAATTTCCTCTCTAACTGCCCTTAGGTAGTTCAGTAAGGTAGAAATTTCTTCATTATGGGCCGTTCAGCAAGTAAAAAATTTCCTCTCTATGGGCTCTTAGGCAGTTCAGTAAGGTAGAAATTTCTTCATTATGGGCCGTTCAGTAAGGGAAAAATTTCTTCTCTATGGACCATTAGGTAGTTCAGTAAACTTAGAAATTTCTTCATATTATATTCATATAGTAAGGGAGTAATTTCCTCTCTATGGGCTCTTAGGTAGTTCAGTAAGCTAGAAATTTCTTTATTATTGACCGTTCAGTAAGGGAAAAATTTCCTCTCTATACGCTCTTAGGTAGTTCAGTAAGGTAGAAATTTCTTCCATATGGGCCGTTCAGTAAGGGAGAAATTTCCTCTCTATGGACCCTTAGGTAGTTCAGTAGGGTAGAAATTTCTTCATTATGAGCCGTTTAGTAAGGGAAAAATTTCCTCTCTATGGGCTCTTAGGTAGTTCAGTAAGGTAGAAATTTCTTCATTATTGGCCGTTCAGTAATTGAAAAATTGCTTCTCAATGGGCTCTTAGGTAGTTCAGTAAGGTAGAAATTTCTTCATAATGGGCCGTTCAGTAAGGGAGAAATTTCCTCTCTATGGACTCTTAGGTAGTTCAGTAAGGTAGAAATTTCTTCATAATGGGCCGTTCAGTAAGGGAGAAATTTCCTCTCTATGGACTCTTAGGTAGTTCAGTAAGGTAGAAATTTCTTCATTATGGCCCGTTCAGTAAGGGAGAAATTTCCTCTCTATGGGCTCTTAGGTAGTTCAGTAAGGTAGAAATTTCTTCATTATGGGCCGTTCAGTAAGCGAGCAATTTCCTCTCTATGGACCCTTAGGTAGTTCAGTAATTTAGAAATTTCTTCATTATGGCCCGTTCAGTAAGGGAGAAATTTCCTCTCTATGGGCACTTAGGTAGTTCAGTAAGGTAGAAATTTCTTCATAATGGGCCGTTCAGTAAGGGAGAAATTTCCTCTCTATGGACTCTTAGGTAGTTCAGTAAGGTAGACATTTCTTCATTATGGCCCGTTCAGTAAGGGAGAAATTTCCTCTCTATGGGCTCTTAGGTAGTTCAGTAAGGTAGAAATTTCTTCATTATGGCCCGTTCAGTAAGGGAGAAATTTCCTCTCTATGGGCTCTTAGGTAGTTCAGTAAGGTAGAAATTTCTTCATTATGGCCCGTTCAGTAAGGGAGAAATTTCCTCTCTATGGGCTCTTAGGTAGTTCAGTAAGGTAGAAATTTCTTCATTATGGCCCGTTCAGTAAGGGAGAAATTTCATCTCTATGGGCTCATAGGTAGTTCAGTAAGATAGAAATTACTTCATTATGAGCCGTTCAGTAATGGAGAAATTTCCTCTCTATGGACCCTTAGGTAGTTCAGTTAGGTAGAATTTTTTTCATTATGAGCCGTTCAGTAAGGGAGAAATTTCCTCTCTATGGGCTCTTACTTAGCTCAGTAATGTAGAAATTTCTTCATTATGGAACGTTCAGTAAGGGGGAAATTTCCTCTCTATGGGCTCTTAGGTAGTTCAGTAAGGTAGAAATTTCTTCATTATGGGCCGTTCAGTAAGGGAGAAATTTCCTCCCTCTGGGTCCTTATGTAGTTCAGTACGGTAGAAATTTCTTCATAAGGGAGAAATTTCCTTTCTATGGGATCTTAGGTAGTTCAGCAAGGTAGAAATTTCTTCATTATTGGCCGTTCAGTAAAGGAGAAATTTCCTCTCTATCTACCCTTAGGTAGTTCAGTAAGGTAGAAATTTCTTCATTATGATCCCTCAGTAAATGAGAAATTTCTTCTCTACAGACTGTCAGGTAGTTCAGTAAGGAGAAATTTCCTCTCCTCTGGGCCCCTTAGGTAGTTCAGTAGGTAGAAATTTCTTCATTATGGGCCGTTCAGTAAGAGAGAAATTTAATTTCTAAGTTCCCTTAGGTAGTTCAGTAATGTAAAAATTTGTTTATTATGGGAAGTTCAGTAAGGGAGAAATTTCCTCTCTATGGGCTCTTAGGTAGGTCAGTAAAGTAGAAATTTCTTCATTATGATCCGTTCAGTAAGGAAGAATTTCCTCACTATGATCTCTAGGTAGTTCAGTAAGGTAGAAATTTTTTCATTATGGGCCGTTCAGTAATTGAAAAATTTTCTCTCTATGGGCTCTTAGGTAGTTCAGTAAGGTAGAAATTTCTTCATTATGAGCAGTTGAGTTAGGGAAAAATTTCCTCGCTATGGGCTCTAAGGTAATCCAGTAAGGTAGAAATTTCTTCATTATGGGCCGTTCAGTAAGTAAAAAAATTCCTCTCTATGGGCCCTTAGGTAGTTCAGTAAGGGAGAAATTACCTCCCTATGGGCTCTTAGGTAGTTCAGTAAGGTAGAAATTTAATCATTATGGGCCGTTCAGTAAGGGAAAATTTTTTTCTCTATGGACCCTTAGGTAGTACAGTAAGGTAGAAATTTCTTCATTAGGGCCCGTTCAGTAAGGGAGAAATTTGATCTCTTTGATCTCTTAGGTAGTTCAGTAAGGTAGAAATTTGGGCTCATAGGTAGCTCAGTAGGGTAGAAATTTCTTCATTATGAGCCGTTCACTAAGGGAGAAATTTCCTCTCTATGGACCCTTAGGTAGTTCAGTAGGGTAGAAATTTCTTCATTATGAGCCGTTTAGTAAGGGAAAAATTTCCTCTCTATGGGCTCTTAGGTAGTTCAGTAAGGTAGAAATTTCTTCATTATTGGCCGTTCAGTAATTGAAAAATTGCTTCTCAATGTTCTCTTAGGTAGTTCAGTAAGGTAGAAATTTCTTCATAATGGGCCGTTCAGTAAGGGAGAAATTTCCTCTCTATGGACTCTTAGGTAGTTCAGTAAGGTAGAAATTTCTTCATTATGGCCCGTTCAGTAAGGGAGAAATTTCCTCTCTATGGGCTCTTAGGTAGTTCAGTAAGGTAGAAATTTCTTCATTATGAGCCGTTCGGTAAGGGAGAAATTTCCTCTCTATGGACCCTTAGGTAGTTCAGTAAGGTAGACATTTCTTCATAATGGGCCGTTCAGTAAGGGAGAAATTTAATCTCTATGGGCTCTTAGGTAGTTCAGTAAGGTAGAAATTTCTTCATTATGGGGCGTTCAGTAAGGGAAAAATTGCCTCTCTATGGGCTCTTAGGTAGTTCAGTAAGGTAGAAATTTCTTCATTATGGGCCGTTCAGTAAGGGAGAAATTTTGTTTCTAAGCGCTCTTAGGAAGTTCAGTAAGGTAGAAATTTCTTCCTTATGGGTCGTTCAGTAAGGGAGAAATTTCCTCTTAGGTAGTTCAGTAAGGTAGAAATTTCTTCATTATGGCCCGTTCAGTAGGGAAGAAATTTCCTCTCTATGGGCTCTTAGGTAGTTCAGTAAGGTTGAAATTTCTTCATTATGAGCCGTTCATTAAATGAGAAATTTCCTCTCTATGGACCATTAGGTAGTTCAGTAAGGTAGAAATTTCTTCATTATTTGTCGTTCAGTAAGGGAGAAATTTCCTCTCTTTTGACTCTTAGGTAGTTCAGTAAGGTAGAAACTTCTTCATTATGGGCCGTTCAGTAAATGAGAAATTTCCTCTCTATGGGCTCGTAGGTAGTTCAGTAAGGTAGAAATTTCTTCATTATGAGCCGTTCAGTAAGGGAGAAATTACCTCTCTATGGGCTCTTACTTAGTTCAGTAAGGTAGAAATTTCTTCATTACGGGTCGTTCAGTAAGGTAGAAATTTCTTCATTATGAGCCATTCAGTAAGCTAGAAATTTCCTACCTCTGGGCTCTTAGGTAGTTCAGTAAGGTAGAAATTTAATCATTATGGGCCGTTCAGTAAGGGAAAATTTTTTTCTCTATGGACCCTTAGGTAGTACAGTAAGGTAGAAATTTCTTCATTAGGGCCCGTTCAGTAAGGGAGAAATTTGATCTCTTTGATCTCTTAGGTAGTTCAGTAAGGTAGAAATTTGGGCTCATAGGTAGCTCAGTAGGGTAGAAATTTCTTCATTATGGCCCGTTCAGTAAGGGAGAAATTTCCTCTCTATGGGCTCTTAGGTAGTTCAGTAAGGTAGAAATTTCTTCATTATTTACCGTTCAGTTAGGGAGAAATTTTTGTCTCTAAGCGCTGTTAGGTAGTTCAGTAAGGTAGAAAATTCTTCATTATGAGCCGTTCAGTAAGGGAGAAATATCCTCTCTATGGACCATTAGGTAGTTCAGTAAGGTAGAAATTTCTTCATTATGGGTCGTTCAGTAAGGGAGAAATTTCCTCTCTATATGCCCTTAATTAGTTCAGTAAGGTAGAAATTTCTTCATAATGGGCCGTTCAGTAAATGAGAAATTTCCTCTCTATGGACTCTTAGGTAGTTCAGTAAGGTAGAAATTTCTTCATTATGAGCCGTTCAGTAAGGGAGAAATTTCCTCTCTATGGGCTCTTAGGTAGTTCAGTAATGTAGAAATTTCTACATTATGGGAGTTCAGTAAGGTAGAAATTTCTACATTATGGGAGTTCAGTAAGGTAGAAATTTCTTCATTATGAGCCGTTCAGTAAGGGAGAAGTTTCCTCTCTAAGGGCCCTTAGGTAGTTCAGTAAGGTAGAAATTTCTTCATTATGGGCAGTTGAGTTAGGGAGAAATTTCCTCTCTATGAGCTCTTAGGTAGTTCAGTAAGGTAGAAATTTCTTCATTATGGGCCGTTCAGTAAGGGAAAAATTGCTTCTCTATGGACCCTTAGGTAGTTCAGTAAGGTAGAAATTTCTTCATTATGGCCCGTTCAGTAAGGGAGAAATTTGATCTCTATGGGCTCTTAGGTAGTTCAGTAAGGTAGAAATTTCTTCGTTATGGGCCGTTCAGTAAATAAGAAATTTTCTCTCCATGCATACTTAGGCAGTTCATTAAGGTAGAAATTTCTTCATTACGGGCCGTTCAGTAAGGGAGAAATTTCCTCTCTAGGGGCCCTTAGGTAGGTCAGTAAGGTAGAAATTTCTTCATTATGGGCCGTTCCGTAATAGAGAAAATTTCCTCTCTATGGACAATAAGGTCGTTCGGTAAAGTAGAAATTTCTTCATTATGGTCCGTTCAGTAAGGGAAAAATTTCCTCTCTAACTGCCCTTAGGTAGTTCAGTAAGGTAGAAATTTCTTCATTATGGGCCGTTCAGCAAGTAAAAAATTTCCTCTCTATGGGCTCTTAGGCAGTTCAGTAAGGTAGAAATTTCTTCATTATGGGCCGTTCAGTAAGGGAAAAATTTCTTCTCTATGGACCATTAGGTAGTTCAGTAACTTAGAAATTTCTTCATTATGGGCCGCTCAGTAAGAGAGAAATTTCTTTTCTAAGGGCCCTTAGGTAGCTCAGTAATGTAGAAATTTCTTCATTATGGGAAGTTCAGTAAGATAGAAGTTTCCTCTCTAAGGGCCCTTAGGTAGTTCAGTAATGTAGAAATTTCTTCATTATGGGCCGTTCAGTAAGGGAGAAATTTCCTCTCTATGGGCTCTTAGGTAGTTCAGTAAGGTAGAAATTTCTTCATTATGGGCCGTTCAGCAAGTAAAAAATTTCCTCTCTATGGGCTCTTAGGCAGTTCAGTAAGGTAGAAATTTCTTCATTATGGGCCGTTCAGTAAGGGAAAAATTTCTTCTCTATGGACCCTTAGGTAGTTCAGTAAGGTAGAAATTTCTTCATTATGGGATGTTCAGTAAGAGAGAAATTTCCTTTCTAAGGGCCCTTAGTTAGTTCAGTAAGGTAGAAATTTCTTAATTTTGGGATGTTCAGTAAGGGAGAAGTTTCCTCTCTTAGGGCCCTTATGTAGTTCAGTAATGTAGAAATTTCTTCATTATGGGAAGTTCAGTAAGAGAGAAATTTCCTTTCTAAGGGCCCTTAGGTAGTTCAGTAAGGTAAAAATTTCTTCATTATGGGATATGCAGTAAGGGAGAAATTTCCTCTCTATGGGCTCTTATGTAGTTCAGTAAGGTTGAAATTTCTTCATTATGGGCCATTCTGTAAGGTAGGAATTTCCTTTCTAAGGGCATTTAGGTAGTTCAGTAATGTAGAAATTTCTTCATTATGATCCGTTCAGTAAGGGAAAAATTGCCTCTCAATGGGCTCTTAGGTAGTTCAGTAAGGTAGAAATTTTTTCATTATGGCCCGTTTAGTAAGGGAGAAATTTCCTCTCTATGGGCTCTTAGTTATTTCAGTAATGTAGAAATTTCTTCATTATGGGCGTTCAGTAAGGGAGAAATTTCCTCTCTATGGGCTCTTATTTAGTTCAGTAAGGTAGAAATTTCTTCATTATGGGCCGTTCAGTAAGGGAAAAATTTCTTCTCTATGGACCCTTAGGTAGTTCAGTAAGGTAGAAATTTCTTCATTATGGCGCGTTCAGTAAGGGAGAAATTTCCTTTCTAAGGGCCCTTAGTTAGTTCAGTAAGGTAGAAATTTCTTCATTATGGGAAGTTCAGTAAGGGAGAAGTTTCCTCTCTAAGGGCCCTTATGAAGTTCAGTAATGTAGAAATTTCTTCATTATGGGAATTTCAGTAAGAGAGAAATTTCCTTTCTAAGGGCCCTTAGGTAGCTCAGTAATGTAGAAATTTCTTCATTATGGGAAGTTCAGTAAGGGAGAAGTTTCCTCTCTAAGGGCCCTTAGGTAGTTCAGTAAGGTAGAAATTTCTTCATTATGGGCCGTTCAGTAAGGGAAAAATTTCTTCTCTATGGACCCTTAGGTAGTTCAGTAAGGTAGAAATTTCTTCATTATGGCGCGTTCAGTAAGGGAGAAATTTCCTTTCTAAGGGCCCTTAGTTAGTTCAGTAAGGTAGAAATTTCTTCATTATGGGAAGTTCAGTAAGGGAGAAGTTTCCTCTCTAAGGGCCCTTATGAAGTTCAGTAATGTAGAAATTTCTTCATTATGGGAATTTCAGTAAGAGAGAAATTTCCTTTCTAAGGGCCCTTAGGTAGCTCAGTAATGTAGAAATTTCTTCATTTTGGGAAGTTCAGTAGGGAGAAGTTTCCTCTCTAAGGGCCCTTATGTAGTTCAGTAATGTAGAAATTTCTTCATTATGGGAAGTTCAGTAAGAGAGAAATTTCCTTTCTTAGGTAGTTCAGTAAGGTAAAAATTTCTTCATTATGGGATATGCAGTAAGGGAGAAATTTCCTCTCTATGGGCTCTTAGGTAGTTCAGTAATGTAGAAATTTCTACATTATGAGAGTTCAGTAAGGTAGAAATTTCTACATTATGGGCCGTTCAGTAAGAGAGAAATTTCCTTTCTAAGGGCCCTTAGGTAGCTCGGTAATGTAGAAATTTCTTCATTTTGGGAAGTTCAGTAAGGGAGAAGTTTCCTCTCTAAGGGCCCTTATGTAGTTCAGTAATGTAGAAATTTCTTCATTATGGGAAGTTCAGTAACAGAGAAATTTCCTTTCTAAGGGCCCTTAGGTAGCTCAGTAATGTAGAAATTTCTTCATTTTGGGAAGTTCAGTAAGGGAGAAGTTTCCTCTCTAAGGGCCCTTATGTAGTTCAGTAATGTAGAAATTTCTTCATTATGGGAAGTTCAGTAAGAGAGAAATTTCCTTTCTAAGGGCCCTTAGGTAGTTCAGTAAGGTAAAAATTTCTTCATTATGCGATATGCAGTAAGGGAGAAGTTTCCTCTCTATGGGCTATTAGGTAGCTCAGTAATGTAGAAATTTCTTCATTATGGGAAGTTCAGTAAGGGAGAAGTTTCCTCTCTAAGGGCCCTTAGGTAGTTCAGTAATGCAGAAATTTCTTCATTATGGGCCGTTCAGTAAGGGAAAAATTTCTTCTCTATGGACCCTTAGGTAGTTCAGTAAGGTAGAAATTTCTTCATTATGGGCCGTTCAGTAAGAGAGAAATTTCCTTTCTAAGGGCCCTTAGGTAGCTCAGTAATGTAGAAATTTCTTCATTTTGGGAAGTTCAGTAAGGGAGAAGTTTCCTCTCTAAGGGCCCTTATGTAGTTCAGTAATGTAGAAATTTCTTCATTATGGGCCGTTCAGTAAGGGAAAAATTTCTTCTCTATGGACCCTTAGGTAGTTCAGTAAGGTAGAAATTTCTTCATTATGGACCGTTCAGTAAGAGAGAAATTTCCTTTCTAAAAGCCCTTAGGTAGCTCAGTAATGTAGAAATTTCTTCATTTTGGGAAGTTCAGTAAGGGAGAAGTTTCCTCTCTAAGGGCCCTTATGTAGTTCAGTAATGTAGAAATTTCTTCATTATGGGAAGTTCAGTAAGAGAGAAATTTCCTTTCTAAGGGCCCTTAGGTAGTTCAGTAAGGTAAAAATTTCTTCATTATGGGATATGCAGTAAGGGAGAAATTTCCTCTCTAAGGGCCCTTATGTAGTTCAGTAATGTAGAAATTTCTTCATTATGGGAAGTTCAGTAAGAGAGAAATTTCCTTTCTAAGGGCCCTTAGGTAGCTCAGTAATGTAGAAATTTCTTCATTATGGGAAGTTCAGTAAGGGAGAAGTTTCCTCTCTAAGGGCCCTTAGGTAGTTCAGTAATGTAGAAATTTCTTCATTATGGGCCGTTCAGTAAGGGAAAAATTTCTTCTCTATGGACCCTTAGGTAGTTCAGTAAGGTAGAAATTTCTTCATTATGGGCCGTTCAGTAAGAGAGAAATTTCCTTTCTAAGGGCCCTTAGGTAGCTCAGTAATGTAGAAATTTCTTCATTATGGGAAGTTCAGTAAGGGAGAAGTTCCCTCTCTAAGGGCCCTTATGTAGTTCAGTAATGTAGAAATTTCTTCATTATGGGAAGTTCAGTAAGAGAGAAATTTCCTTTCTAAGGGCCCTTAGGTAGTTCAGTAAGGTAAAAATTTCTTCATTATGAGAAGTTCAGTTAGGGAGAAGTTTCCTCTCTAAGGGCCCTTAGGTAGTTCAGTAATGCAGAAATTTCTTCATTATGGGCCGTTCAGTAAGGGAAAAATTTCTTCTCTATGGACCCTTAGGTAGTTCAGTAAGGTAGAAATTTCTTCATTATGGGCCGTTCAGTAAGAGAGAAATTTCCTTTCTAAGGGCCCTTAGGTAGCTCAGTAATGTAGAAATTTCTTCATTATGGGAAGTTCAGTAAGGGAGAAGTTCCCTCTCTAAGGGCCCTTATGTAGTTCAGTAATGTAGAAATTTCTTCATTATGGGAAGTTCAGTAAGAGAGAAATTTCCTTTCTAAGGGCCCTTAGGTAGCTCAGTAATGTAGAAATTTCTTCATTATGGGAAGTTCAGTAAGGGAGAAGTTTCCTCTCTAAGGGCCCTTAGGTAGTTCAGTAATGCAGAAATTTCTTCATTATGGGCCGTTCAGTAAGGGAAAAATTTCTTCTCTATGGACCCTTAGGTAGTTCAGTAAGGTAGAAATTTCTTCATTATGGGCCGTTCAGTAAGAGAGAAATTTAATTTCTAAGTTCCCTTAGGTAGTTCAGTAATGTAAAAATTTGTTTATTATGGGAAGTTCAGTAATAGGTCAGTAAAGTAGAAATTTCTTCATTATGATCCGTTCAGTAAGGAAGAATTTCCTCACTATGATCTCTTAGGTAGTTCAGTAAGGTAGAAATTTTTTCATTATGGGCCGTTCAGTAATTGAAAAATTTTCTCTCTATGGGCTCTTAGGTAGTTCAGTAAGGTAGAAATTTCTTCATTATGTGCAGTTGAGTTAGGGAAAAATTTCCTCGCTATGGGCTCTAAGGTAATCCAGTAAGGTAGAAATTTCTTCATTATGGGCCGTTCAGTAAATGAGAAATTTCCTCTCTATGGACTCTTAGGTAGTTCAGTAAGGTAGAAATTTCTTCATAATGGGCCGTTCAGTAAATGAGAAATTTCCTCTCTATGGACTCTTAGGTAGTTCAGTAAGGTAGAAATTTCTTCATTATGAGCCGTTCAGTAAGGGAGAAATCTCCTCTCTATGGGCCCTTTATTTAGTTCAGTAATGTAGAAATTTCTACATTATGGGAGTTCAGTAAGGTAGAAATTTCTACATTATGGGAGTTCAGTAAGGTAGAAATTTCTTCATTATGAGCCGTTCAGTAAGGGAGAAGTTTCCTCTCTAAGGGACCTTAGGTAGTTCAGTAAGGTAGAAATTTCTTCATTATGGGCAGTTGAGTTAGGGAGAAAATTTCCTCTCTATGAGCTCTTAGGTAGTTCAGTAAGGTAGAAATTTCTTCATTATGGGCCGTTCAGTAAGGGAAAAAATTGCTTCTCTATGGACCCTTAGGTAGTTCAGTAAGGTAGAAATTTCTTCATTATGGCCCGTTCAGTAAGGGAGAAATTTGATCTCTATGGGCTCTTAGGTAGTTCAGTAAGGTAGAAATTTCTTCGTTATGGGCCGTTCGGTAAATAAGAAATTTACTCTCCATGGGTACTTAGGCAGTTAATTAAGGTAGAAATTTCTTCATTACGGGCCGTTCAGTAAGGGAGAAATTTCCTCTCTAGGGGCCCTTAGGTAGGTCAGTAAGGTAGAAATTTCTTCATTATGGGCCGTTCCGTAATAGAGAAAATTTCCTCTCTATGGACAATAAGGTCGTTCGGTAAAGTAGAAATTTCTTCATTATGGTCCGTTCAGTAAGGGAAAAATTTCCTCTCTAACTGCCCTTACGTAGTTCAGTAAGGTAGAAATTTCTTCATTATGGGCCGTTCAGCAAGTAAAAAATTTTATCTCTATGGGCTCTTAGGCAGTTCAGTAAGGTAGAAATTTCTTCATTATGGGCCGTTCAGTAAGGGAAAAATTTCTTCTCTATGGACCATTAGGTAGTTCAGTAACTTAGAAATTTCTTCATTATGGGCCGCTCAGTAAGAGAGAAATTTCTTTTCTAAGGGCCCTTAGGTAGCTCAGTAATGTAGAAATTTCTTCATTATGGGAAGTTAAGTAAGATAGAAGTTTCCTCTCTAAGGGCCCTTAGGTAGTTCAGTAATGTAGAAATTTCTTCATTATGGGCCGTTCAGTAAGGGAGAAATTTCCTCTCTATGGGCTCTTAGGTAGTTCAGTAAGGTAGAAATTTCTTCATTATGGGCCGTTCAGCAAGTAAAAAATTTCCTCTCTATGGGCTCTTAGGCAGTTCAGTAAGGTAGAAATTTCTTCATTATGGGCCGTTCAGTAAGGGAAAAATTTCTTCTCTATGGACCCTTAGGTAGTTCAGTAAGGTAGAAATTTCTTCATTATGGGATGTTCAGTAAGAGAGAAATTTCCTTTCTAAGGGCCCTTAGTTAGTTCAGTAAGGTAGAAATTTCTTAATTTTGGGAAGTTCAGTAAGGGAGAAGTTTCCTCTCTTAGGGCCCTTATGTAGTTCAGTAATGTAGAAATTTCTTCATTATGGGAAGTTCAGTAAGAGAGAAATTTCCTTTCTAAGGGCCCTTAGGTAGTTCAGTAAGGTAAAAATTTCTTCATTATGGGATATGCAGTAAGGGAGAAATTTCCTCTCTATGGGCTCTTATGTAGTTCAGTAAGGTTGAAATTTCTTCATTATGGGCCATTCTGTAAGGTAGGAATTTCCTTTCTAAGGGCATTTAGGTAGTTCAGTAATGTAGAAATTTCTTCATTATGATCCGTTCAGTAAGGGAGAAATTTCCTCTCTATGGGCTCTTAGGTAGTTCAGTAAGGTAGAAATTTTTTCATTATGGCCCGTTTAGTAAGGGAGAAGAAATTTCTTCTCTATGGGCTCTTAGTTATTTCAGTAATGTAGAAATTTCTTCATTATGGGCCGTTCAGTAAGGGAGAAATTTCCTCTCTATGGGCTCTTATTTAGTTCAGTAAGGTAGAAATTTCTTCATTATGGGCCGTTCAGTAAGGGAAAAATTTCTTCTCTATGGACCCTTAGGTAGTTCAGTAAGGTAGAAATTTCTTCATTATGGCGCGTTCAGTAAGGGAGAAATTTCCTTTCTAAGGGCCCTTAGTTAGTTCAGTAAGGTAGAAATTTCTTCATTATGGGAAGTTCAGTAAGGGAGAAGTTTCCTCTCTAAGGGCCCTTATGAAGTTCAGTAATGTAGAAATTTCTTCATTATGGGAATTTCAGTAAGAGAGAAATTTCCTTTCTAAGGGCCCTTAGGTAGCTCAGTAATGTAGAAATTTCTTCATTATGGGAAGTTCAGTAAGGGAGAAGTTTCCTCTCTAAGGGCCCTTAGGTAGTTCAGTAATGCAGAAATTTCTTCATTATGGGCCGTTCAGTAAGGGAAAAATTTCTTCTCTATGGACCCTTAGGTAGTTCAGTAAGGTAGAAATTTCTTCATTATGGGAAGTTCAGTAAGGGAGAAGTTTCCTCTCTAAGGGCCCTTAGGTAGTTCAGTAATGTAGAAATTTCTTCATTATGGAATTTCAGT
>CAJMZQ010000006.1:76558-164058 GCA_905220385.1 Xylota sylvarum
GTTCAGTAAGGGTGAAATTTCCTCTCTATGGGCTCTTAGGTAGTTCAGTAAGCTAGAAATTTCTTTATTATTAACCGTTCAGTAAGGAAAAATTTCCTCTCTATGGGCTCTTAGGTAGTTCAGTAAGGTAGAAATTTCTTCAATATGGGCCGTTCAGTAAGGGTGTAATTTCTCTCTATGGGCTCTTAGGTAGTTCAGTAAGCTAGAAATTTCTTTATTATTAACCGTTCAGTAAGGGAAAAATTCCCTCTCTATATGCTCTTAGGTAGTTCAGTAAGGTAGAAATTTCTTTATTATTAACCGTTCAGTAAGGGAAAAATTTCCTCTCTATGTTCTCTTAGGTAGTTCAGTAAGCTAGAAATTTCTTTATTATTAACCGTTCAGTAAGGGAAAAATTTCCTCTCTATGGGCTCTTAGGTAGTTCAGTAAGCTAGAAATTTCTTTATTATTAACCTTCAGTAAGGGAAAAATTTCCTCTCTATACGCTCTTAGGTAGTTCAGTAAGGTAGAAATTTCTTTATTATTAACCGTTCAGTAAGGGAAAAATTTCCTCTCTATGGGCTCTTAGGTAGTTCAGTAAGCTAGAAATTTCTTTATTATTAACCGTTCAGTAAGGGAAAAATTTCCTCTCTATGGGCTCTTAGGTAGTTCAGTACGGTAGAAATTTCTTCAATATGGGCCGTTCAGTAAGGGTGAAATTTCCTCTCTATGGGCTCTTAGGTAGTTCAGTAAGCTAGAAATTTCTTTATTATTAACCGTTCAGTAAGGGTGTAATTTCCTCTCTATGGGCTCTTAGGTAGTTCAGTAAGCTAGAAATTTCTTTATTATTAACCGTTCAGTAAGGGAAAAATTTCCTCTCTATATGCTCTTAGGTAGTTCAGTAAGGTAGAAATTTCTTCAATATGGGCCGTTCAGTAAGGGTGTAATTTCCTCTCTATGGGCTCTTAGGTAGTTCAGTAAGCTAGAAATTTCTTTATTATTAACCGTTCAGTAAGGGAAAAATTTCCTCTCTATGGGCTCTTAGGTAGTTCAGTAAGGTAGAAATTTCTTCAATATGGGCCGTTCAGTAAGGGTGTAATTTCCTCTCTATGGGCTCTTAGGTAGTTCAGTAAGCTAGAAATTTCTTTATTATTAACCGTTCAGTAAGGGAAAAATTTCCTCTCTATGGGCTCTTAGGTAGTTCAGTAAGGTAGAAATTTCTTCAATATGGGCCGTTCAGTAAGGGTGTAAATTCCTCTCTATGGGCTCTTAGGTAGTTCAGTAAGCTAGAAATTTCTTTATTATTAACCGTTCAGTAAGGGAAAAATTTCCTCTCTATATGCTCTTAGGTAGTTCAGTAAGGTAGAAATTTCTTCAATATGGGCCGTTCAGTAAGGGTGTAATTTCCTCTCTATGGGCTCTTAGGTAGTTCAGTAAGCTAGAAATTTCTTTATTATTAACCGTTCAGTAAGGGAAAAATTTCCTCTCTATGGGCTCTTAGGTAGTTCAGTAAGGTAGAAATTTCTTCAATATGGGCCGTTCAGTAAGGGTGTAATTTCCTCTCTATGGGCTCTTAGGTAGTTCAGTAAGCTAGAAATTTCTTTATTATTAACCGTTCAGTAAGGGAAAAATTTCCTCTCTATGGGCTCTTAGGTAGTTCAGTAAGGTAGAAATTTCTTCAATATGGGCCGTTCAGTAAGGGTGTAATTTCCTCTCTATGGGCTCTTAGGTAGTTCAGTAAGCTAGAAATTTCTTTATTATTAACCGTTCAGTAAGGGAAAAATTTCCTCTCTATATGCTCTTAGGTAGTTCAGTAAGGTAGAAATTTCTTCATAATGGGTCGTTCGGTAAAGGAGAAATTTCCTCTCTATGGACTCTTAGGTAGTTCAGTAAGGTAGAAATTCCTTCATTATCCCCCGTTCAGTAAGGGAGTAATTTCCTCTCTATGGGCTCTTAGGTAGTTCAGTAAGCTAGAAATTTCTTTATTATTGACCGTTCAGTAATTGAAAAATTTCCTCTCTATGGGCTCTTAGGTAGTTCAGTAAGGTAGAAATTTCTTCAATATGGGCCGTTCAGTAAGGGAGAAATTTCCTCTCTATGGACCCTTAGGTAGTTCAGTAAGGTAGAAATTTCTTCATTATTATATTCATACAGTAAGGGAGTAATTTCCCCTCTATGGGCTCTTAGGTAGTTCAGTAAGCTAGAAATTTCTTTATTATTGACCGTTCAGTAAGGGAAAAATTTCCTCTCTATTGGCTCTTAGGTAGTTCAGTAAGGTAGAAATTTCTTCATAATGGGTCGTTCAGTAAAGGAGAAATTTCCTCTCTATGGACTCTTAGGTAGTTCAGTAAGGTAGAAATTCCTTTATTATGGCCCGTTCAGTAAGGGAGTAATTTCCTCTCTATGGGCTCTTAGGTAGTTCAGTAAGCTAGAAATTTCTTTATTATTAACCGTTCAGTAAGGGAAAAATTTCCTCTCTATGGGCTCTTAGGTAGTTCAGTAAGGTAGAAATTTCTTCATTATTATATTCATACAGTAAGGGAGTAATTTAGTCTCTATGGGCTCTTAGGTAGTTCAGTAAGCTAGAAATTTCTTTATTATTGACCGTTCAGTAAGGGAAAAATTTCCTCTCTATGGGCTCTTAGGTAGTTCAGTAAGGTAGAAATTTCTTCATTATGGCCCGTTCAGTAAGGGAGAAATTTCCTCTCTATGGGCTCTTAGGTAGTTCAGTAAGGTAGAAATTTCTTCATTATTGGTCGTTCAGTAAGGGAGAAATTTCCTCTCTATGGGCTCTTAGGTAGTTCAGTAAGGTAGAAATTTCTTCAATATGGGCCGTTCAGTAAGGGAGAAATTTCCTCTCTATGGACCCTTAGGTAGTTCAGTAAGGTAGAAATTTCTTCATTATTCTATTCATACAGTAAGGGAGTAATTTCCCCTCTATGGGCTCTTAGGTAGTTCAGTAAGCTAGAAATTTCTTTATTATTGACCGTTCAGTAAGGGAAAAATTTCCTCTCTATGGGCTCTTAGGTAGTTCAGTAAGGTAGAAATTTCTTCATAATGGGTCGTTCAGTAAAGGAGAAATTTCCTCTCTATGGACTCTTAGGTAGTTCAGTAAGGTAGAAATTCCTTTATTATGGCCCGTTCAGTAAGGGAGTAATTTCCTCTCTATGGGCTCTTAGGTAGTTCAGTAAGCTAGAAATTTCTTTATTATTAACCGTTCAGTAAGGGAAAAATTTCCTCTCTATGGGCTCTTAGGTAGTTCAGTAAGGTAGAAATTTCTTCATTATTATATTCATACAGTAAGGGAGTAATTTAGTCTCTATGGGCTCTTAGGTAGTTCAGTAAGCTAGAAATTTCTTTATTATTAACCGTTCAGTAAGGGAAAAATTTCCTCTCTATGGGCTCTTAGGTAGTTCAGTAAGGTAGAATTTCTTCATTATGGACAGTTGAGTTAGGGAGAAATTTCCTCTCTATGGGCTCTTAGGTAGTTCAGTAAGGTAGAAATTTCTTCATTATGAGCCGTTCAGTAAGAGAGAAATTTAATTTCTAATAGCCTTTAGGTAGTTCAGTAATGTAGAAATTTCTTCATTATGGGAAGTTCAGTAAGTTAGAAATTTCCTCTCTAAGGGCCCTTATTTATATCAGTAAGGTAGAAATTTCTTCATTATGGGCGGTTGAGTTAGGGAGAAATTTCCTCTCTATGGGCTCTTAGGTAGTTCAGTAAGGTAGAAGTTTCTTCATTACGGGTCGTTCAGTAAGGGAGAAATTTCCTCTCTATATGCTCTTAGGTAGTTCAGTAAGCTAGAAATTTCTTTATTATTGACCGTTCAGTAAGGGAAAAATTTCCTCTCTGTGTCCTCTTAGGTAGTTCGGTAAGGCAGACATTTCTTCAATATGGGCCGTTCAGTAAGGGAGAAATTTAGTCTCTATGGACCCTTTGGTAGTTCAGTAAGGTAGAAATTTCTTCATTATTATATTCATACAGTAAGGGAGTAATTTCCTCTCTATGGGCTCTTAGGTAGTTCAGTAAGATAGAAATTTCTTCATTATTATATTCATAGAGTAAGGGAGTAATTTCCTCTCCATGGGCTCTTAGGTAGTTCAGTAAGCTAGAAATTTCTTTATTATTGACCGTTCAGTAAGGGAAAAATTTCCTCCCTATATGCTCTTAGGTAGTTCAGTAAGCTAGAAATTTTTTATTATTGACCGTTCAGTAAGGGAAAAATTTCCTCTCTATGGCTCTTAGGTAGTTCAGTAAATTAGAAATTTCTTCATTATGGGCCGTTCAGTAAGGGAAAAATTCCTCTCTATGGGCTCTTAGGTAGTTCAGGAAGGAAGAAATTTCTTCAATATGGGCCGTTCAGTAAGGGAGAAATTTCCTCTCTATGGACCCTTAGGTAGTTCAGTAAGGTAGAAATTTCTTCATAATTATATTCATACAGTAAGGGAGTAATGTAGTCTCTATGGGCTCTTAGGTAGTTCAGTAAGCTAGAAATTTCTTTATTATTGACCGTTCAGTAAGGGAAAAATTTCCTCTCTATGGGCTCTTAGGTAGTTCAGTAAGGTATAAATTTCTTCAATATGGGCCGTTCAGTAAGGGAGAAATTTCCTCTCTATGTACCCTTAGGTAGTTCAGTAAGGTAGAAATTTCTTCATTATTATATTCATACAGTAAGGGAGTAATTTCCTCTCTATGGGCTCTTAGGTAGTTCAGTAAGCTAGAAATTTCGTTATTATTGACCGTTCAGTAAGGGAAAAATTTCCTCTCTATGGGCTCTTAGGTAGTTCAGTAAGGTAGAAATTTCTTCATAATGGGTCGTTCAGTAAACTAGAAATTTCCTTTCTATGGACTCTTAGGTAGTTCAGTAAGGTAGAAATTCCTTCATTATGGCCCGTTCAGTAAGGGAGTAATTTCCTCTCTATGGGCTCTTAGGTAGTTCAGTAAGCTAGAAATTTCTTTATTATTGACCGTTCAGTAAGGGAAAAATTTCCTCTCTATGGGCTCTTAGGTAGTTCAGTAAGGTAGAAATTTCTTCAATATGGGCTGTTCAGTAAGGGAGAAATTTCCTCTCTATGGACCCTTAGGTAGTTCAGTAAGGTAGAAATTTCTTCATTATTATATTCATACAGTAAGGGAGTAATTTCCTCTCTATGGACCCTTAGGTAGTTCAGTAAGGTAGAAATTTCTTCATTATTATATTCATACAGTAAGGGAGTAATTTAGTCTCTATGGGCTCTTAGGTAGTTCAGTAAGGTAGAAATTTCTTCATTATGGGTCGTTCAGTAAGGGAGAAATTTCCTCTCTATATGCTCTTAGGTAGTTCAGTAAGCTAGAAATTTCTTTATTATTGACCGTTCAGTAAGGGAAAAATTTCCTCTCTATGGACCCTTAGGTAGTTCAGTAAAGTAGAAATTTCTTCATTATTATATTCATACAGTAAGGGAGCAATTTTTTTCCTATGATCTCTTAGGTAGTTCAGTATGGTAGAAATTTCTTCATTATTATATTCATACAGTAAGGGAGTAATTTCCTCTCCATTGGCTCTTAGGTAGTTCAGTAAGCTAGAAATTTCTTTATTATTGACCGTTCAGTAAGAGAGAACTTTAATCTCTATGGGCTCTTAGGTAGTTCAGTAAGGTAGAAATTTCTTCATTATGGCCCGTTCAGTAAGATAGAAATTTGATCTCTATGGGCTCTTAGGTAGTTCAGTAAGGTAGAAAGTTTTTTATTATTGACCGTTCAGTAAGGGAAAAATTTCCTCTCTATGGGCTCTTAGGTAGTTTAGTAAATTAGAAATTTCTTCATTATGGGCCGTTCAGTAAGGGAAAAATTTTGTGTCTATGGGCTCTTAGGTAGTTCAGTAAGGTAGAAATTTCTTCATTATGGCCCGTTCAGTAAGATAGAAATTTGATCTCTATGGGCTCTTAGGTAGTTCAGTAAGGTAGAAATTTTTTTATTATTGACCGTTCAGTAAGGGAAAAATTTCCTCTCTATGGGCTCTTAGGTAGTTTAGTAAATTAGAAATTTCTTCATTATGGGCCGTTCAGTAAGGGAAAAATTTCCTGTCTATGGGCTCTTAGGTAGTTCAGTAAGGTAGAAATTTCTTCAATATGGGCCGTTCAGTAAGGGAGAAATTTCCTCTCTATGGACCCTTAGGTAGTTCAGTAAGGTAGAAATTTCTTCATTATTATATTCATACAGTAAGGGAGTAATTTCCTCTCTATGGGCTCTTAGGTAGTTCAGTAAGCTAGAAATTTCTTTATTATTGACCGTTCAGTAAGGGAAAAATTTCCTCTCTATGGGCTCTTAGGTAGTTCAGTAAGGTAGAAATTTCTTCATTATGGGCCGTTCAGTAAGCGAGCAATTTCCTCTCTATGGACCCTTAGGTAGTTCAGTAAGGTAGAAATTTCTTCATTATAGCCGTTCAGTAGGGGAGAAATTTCATCTCTATGGGCTCATAGGTAGTTCAGTAAGATAGAAATTACTTCATTATGAGCCGTTCAGTAATGGAGAAATTTCCTCTCTATGGACCCTTAGGTAGTTCAGTTAGGTAGAATTTTTTTGATTATGAGCCGTTCAGTAATAGAGAAATTTCCTCTCTATGGGCTCTTACTTAGCTCAGTAATGTAGAAATTTCTTCATTATGGAACGTTCAGTAAGGGGGAAATTTCCTCTCTATGGGCTCTTAGGTAGTTCAGTAAGGTAGACATTTCTTCATTATGATCCCTTCAGTAAATGAGAAATTTCTTCTCTACAGACTGTCAGGTAGTTCAGTAAGGGAGAAATTTCCTCCCTCTGGGCCCTTAGGTAGTTCAGTACGGTAGAAATTTCTTCATAAGGGAGAAATTTCCTTTCTATGGGATCTTAGGTAGTTCAGCAAGGTAGAAATTTCTTCATTATTGGCCGTTCAGTAAAGGAGAAATTTCCTCTCTATGGACCCTTAGGTAGTTCAGTAAGGTAGAAATTTCTTCATTATGATCCCTTCAGTAAATGAGAAATTTCTGCTCTACAGACTGTCAGGTAGTTCAGTAAGGAGAAATTTCCTCTCTCTAGGCCCTTAGGTAGTTCAGTAAGGTAGACATTTCTTCATTATGGGCCGTTCAGTAAGAGAGAAATTTCCTTTCTAAGGGCCCTTAGGTAGTTCAGTAATGTAAAAATTTGTTCATTATGGGAAGTTCAGTAAATGAGAAATTTCCTCACTATGGGCTCTTATTTAGTTCAGTAAGGTAGACATTTTTTCATTATGGGCCGTTCAGTAAGGGAAAAATTTTCTCTCTATGGGCGCTTAGGTAGTTCAGTAAGGTAGAAATTTCTTCATTATGTGCAGTTGAGTTAGGGAAAAATTTCCTCGCTATGGGCTCTAAGGTAATCCAGTAAGGTAGAAATTTCTTCATTATGGGCCGATCAGTAAGTAAAAAAATTCCTCTCTATGGGCCCTTAGGTAGTTCAGTAAGGTAGAAATTTCTTCATTATAGGCCGTTCAGTAAGGGAGAAATTACCTCCCTATGGGCTCTTAGGTAGTTCAGTAAGGTAGAAATTTCTTCATTATGGGCCGTTCAGTAAGGGAAAATTTTTCTCTCTATGGACCCTTATTTAGTACAGTAAAGTAGAAATTTCTTCATTAATGCCCGTTCAGTAAGGGAGAAATTTGATCTCTTTGATCTCTTAGGTAGTTCAGTAAGGTAAAAATTTGGGCTCATAGGTAGCTCAGTAGGGTAGAAATTTCTTCATTATGAGCCGTTCACCAAGGGAGAAATTTCCTCTCTATGGACCCTTAGGTAGTTCGGTAAAGTAGAAATTTCTTCAATATGGGCCTCAGTAAGGGAGAAATTTCCTCTCTATGGACCCTTAGGTAGTTCAGTAAGGTAGAAATTTCTTCATTATTATATTCATATAGTAAGGGAGTAATTTCCTCTCTATGGGCTCTTAGGTAGTTCAGTAAATTAGAAATTTCTTCATTATGGGCCGTTCAGTAAGGGAAAAATTTCCTCTCTATGGGCTCTTAGGTAGTTCAGTAAGGTAGAAATTGCTTCAATATGGGCCGTTCAGTAAGGGAGAAATTTCCTCTCTATGGACCCTTAGGTAGTTCAGTAAGGTAGAAATTTCTTCATTATTATATTCATATAGTAAGGGAGTAATTTCCTCTCTATGGGCTCTTAGGTAGTTCAGTAAGCTAGAAATTTCTTTATTATTGACCGTTCAGTAAGGGAAAAATTTCTCTCTATACGCTCTTAGGTAGTTCAGTAAGGTAGAAATTTCTTCCATATGGGCCGTTCAGTAAATGAAAAATTTCCTCTCTATGGGCTCTTAGGTAGTTCAGTAAGGTAGAAATTTCTTCATTATTGGCCGTTCAGTAATTGAAAAATTGCTTCTCAATGGGCTCTTAGGTAGTTCACTAAGGTAGAAATTTCTTCATAATGGGCCGTTCAGTAAGGGAGAAATTTCCTCTCTATGGGCTCTTAGGTAGTTCAGTAAGGTAGATATTTCTTCATTATGGCCCGTTCAGTAAGGGAGAAATTTCATCTCTATGGGCTCATAGGTAGTTCAGTAAGATAGAAATTACTTCATTATGAGCCGTTCAGTAATGGAGAAATTTCCTCTCTATGGACCCTTAAGTAGTTCAGTTAGGTAGAATTTTTTTCATTATGAGCCGTTCAGTAAGGGAGAAATTTCCTCTCTATGGGCTCTTACTTAGCTCAGTAATGTAGAACTTTCTTCATTATGGAACGTTCAGTAAGGGGGGAAATTTCCTCTCTATGGGCTCTTAGATAGTTCAGTAAGGTAGAAATTTCTTCATTATGTGCAGTTGAGTTAGGGAAAAATTTCCTCGCTATGGGCTCTAAGGTAATCCAGTAAGGTAGAAATTTCTTCATTATGGGCCGTTCAGTAAGTAAAAAAATTCCTCTCTATGGGCCCTTAGGTAGTTCACTAAGGTAGAAATTTCTTCATTATAGGCCGTTCAGTAAGGGAGAAATTACCTCCCTATGGGCGCTTAGGTAGTTCAGTAAGGTAGAAATTTCTTCATTATGTGCAGTTGAGTTAGGGAAAATTTCCTCGCTATGGGCTCTAAGGTAATCAGTAAGGTAGAAATTTCTTCATTATGGGCCGATCAGTAAGTAAAAAAATTCCTCTCTATGGGCCCTTAGGTAGTTCAGTAAGGTAGAAATTTCTTCATTATAGGCCGTTCAGTAAGTGAGAAATTACCTCCCTATGGGCTCTTAGGTAGTTCAGTAAGGTAGAAATTTCTTCATTATGGGCCGTTCAGTAAGGGAAAATTTTTCTCTCTATGGACCCTTATTTAGTACAGTAAAGTAGAAATTTCTTCATTAATGCCCGTTCAGTAAGGGAGAAATTTGATCTCTTTGATCTCTTAGGTAGTTCAGTAAGGTAAAAATTTGGGCTCATAGGTAGCTCAGTAGGGTAGAAATTTCTTCATTATGAGCCGTTCACCAAGGGAGAAATTTCCTCTCTATGGACCCTTAGGTAGTTCGGTAAAGTAGAAATTTCTTCAATATGGGCCTCAGTAAGGGAGAAATTTCCTCTCTATGGACCCTTAGGTAGTTCAGTAAGGTAGAAATTTCTTCATTATTATATTCATATAGTAAGGGAGTAATTTCCTCTCTATGGGCTCTTAGTAGTTCAGTAAATTAGAAAATTTCTTCATTATGGGCCGTTCAGTAAGGGAAAAATTTCCTCTCTATGGGCTCTTAGGTAGTTCAGTAAGGTAGAAATTGCTTCAATATGGGCCGTTCAGTAAGGGAGAAATTTCCTCTCTATGGACCCTTAGGTAGTTCAGTAAGGTAGAAATTTCTTCATTATTATATTCATATAGTAAGGGAGTAATTTCCTCTCTATGGGCTCTTAGGTAGTTCAGTAAGCTAGAAATTTCTTTATTATTGACCGTTCAGTAAGGGAAAAATTTCCTCTCTATACGCTCTTAGGTAGTTCAGTAAGGTAGAAATTTCTTCCATATGGGCCGTTCAGTAAATGAAAAATTTCCTCTCTATGGGCTCTTAGGTAGTTCAGTAAGGTAGAAATTTCTTCATTATTGGCCGTTCAGTAATTAAAAAATTGCTTCTCAATGGGCTCTTAGGTAGTTCACTAAGGTAGAAATTTCTTCATAATGGGCCGTTCAGTAAGGGAGAAATTTCCTCTCTATGGGCTCTTAGGTAGTTCAGTAAGGTAGATATTTCTTCATTATGGCCCGTTCAGTAAGGGAGAAATTTCATCTCTATGGGCTCATAGGTAGTTCAGTAAGATAGAAATTACTTCATTATGAGCCGTTCAGTAATGGAGAAATTTCCTCTCTATGGACCCTTAAGTAGTTCAGTTAGGTAGAATTTTTTTCATTATGAGCCGTTCAGTAAGGGAGAAATTTCCTCTCTATGGGCTCTTACTTAGCTCAGTAATGTAGAACTTTCTTCATTATGGAACGTTCAGTAAGGGGGAAATTTCCTCTCTATGGGCTCTTAGATAGTTCAGTAAGGTAGAAATTTCTTCATTATGTGCAGTTGAGTTAGGGAAAAATTTCCTCGCTATGGGCTCTAAGGTAATCCAGTAAGGTAGAAATTTCTTCATTATGGGCCGTTCAGTAAGTAAAAAAATTCCTCTCTATGGGCCCTTAGGTAGTTCACTAAGGTAGAAATTTCTTCATTATAGGCCGTTCAGTAAGGGAGAAATTACCTCCCTATGGGCTCTTAGGTAGTTCAGTAAGGTAGAAATTTCTTCATTATGGGCCGTTCAGTAAGAGAAAATTTTTTTCTCTATGGACAATTATTTAGTACAGTAAAGTAGAAATTTCTTCATTAGGGCCCGTTCAGTAATAGAGAAATTTGATCTCTATGATCTCTTAGGTAGTTCAGTAAGGTAGAAATTTGGGCTCATAGGTAGCTCAGTAGGATAGAAATTTCTTCATTATGAGCCGTTCACTAAGGGAGAAATTTCCTCTCTATGGACCCTTAGGTAGTTCGGTAAAGTAGAAATTTCTTCATTATGGTCCGTTCAGTAAGGGAAAAATTTCCTCTCTATGGGCTCTTAGGTAGTTCAGTAAATTAGAAATTTCTTCATTATGGGCCGTTCAGTAAGGGAAAAATTTCCTCTCTATGGGCTCTTAGGTAGTTCAGTAAGGTAGAAATTTCTTCAATATGGTCCGTTCAGTAAGGGAGAAATTTCCTCTCTATGGACCCTTAGGTAGTTCAGTAGGGTAGAAATTTCTTCATTATGAGCCGTTTAGTAAGGGAAAAATTTCCTCTCTATGGGCTCTTAGGTAGTTCAGTAAGGTAGAAATTTCTTCATTATTGGCCGTTCAGTAATTGAAAAATTGCTTCTCAATGGGCTCTTAGGTAGTTCAGTAAGGTAGAAATTTCTTCATAATGGGCCGTTCAGTAAGGGAGAAATTTCCTCTCTATGGACTCTTAGGTAGTTCAGTAAGGTAGAAATTTCTTCATTATGGCCCGTTCAGTAAGGGAGAAATTTCTCTTAGGTAGTTCAGTAAGGTAGAAATTTCTTCATTATGAGCCGTTCGGTAAGGGAGAAATTTCCTCTCTATGGACCCTTAGGTAGTTCAGTAAGGTAGAAATTTCTTCATAATGGGCCGTTCAGTAAGGGAGAAATTTCCTCTCTATGGGCTCTTAGGTAGTTCAGTAAGGTAGAAATTTCTTCATTATTATATTCATATAGTAAGGGAGTAATTTCCTCTCTATGGGCTCTTAGGTAGTTCAGTAAGCTAGAAATTTCTTTATTATTGACCGTTCAGTAAGGGAAAAATTTCCTCTCTATACGCTCTTAGGTAGTTCAGTAAGGTAGAAATTTCTTCCATATGGGCCGTTCAGTAAGGGAGAAATTTCCTCTCTATGGACCCTTAGGTAGTTCAGTAGGGTAGAAATTTCTTCATTATGAGCCGTTTAGTAAGGGAAAAATTTCCTCTCTATGGGCTCTTAGGTAGTTCAGTAAGGTAGAAATTTCTTCATTATTGGCCGTTCAGTAATTGAAAAATTGCTTCTCAATGGGCTCTTAGGTAGTTCAGTAAGGTAGAAATTTCTTCATAATGGGCCGTTCAGTAAGGGAGAAATTTCCTCTCTATGGACCCTTAGGTAGTTCAGTAAGGTAGAAATTTCTTCATTATTATATTCATATAGTAAGGGAGTAATTTCCTCTCTATGGGCTCTTAGGTAGTTCAGTAAGCTAGAAATTTCTTTATTATTGACCGTTCAGTAAGGGAAAAATTTCCTCTCTATACGCTCTTAGGTAGTTCAGTAAGGTAGAAATTTCTTCCATATGGGCCGTTCAGTAAGGGAGAAATTTCCTCTCTATGGACCCTTAGGTAGTTCAGTAGGGTAGAAATTTCTTCATTATGAGCCGTTTAGTAAGGGAAAAATTGCCTCTCTATGGGCTCTTAGGTAGTTCAGTATGGTAGAAATTTCTTCATTATTGGAAGTTCAGTAATTGAAAAATTGCTTCTCAATGGGCTCTTAGGTAGTTCAGTAAGGTAGAAATTTCTTCATAATGGGCCGTTCAGTAAGGGAGAAATTTCCTCTCTATGGACTCTTAGGTAGTTCAGTAAGGTAGAAATTTCTTCATTATGGCCCGTTCAGTAAGGGAGAAATTTCTCTTAGGTAGTTCAGTAAGGTAGAAATTTCTTCATTATGAGCCGTTCGGTAAGGGAGAAATTTCCTCTCTATGGACCCTTAGGTAGTTCAGTAAGGTAGAAATTTCTTCATAATGGGCCGTTCAGTAAGGGAGAAATTTCCTCTCTATGGGCTCTTAGGTAGTTCAGTAAGGTAGAAATTTCTATATTATGGGGCGTTCAGTAAGGGAAAAATTGCATCTCAATGGGCTCTTAGGTAGGTCAGTAAGGTAGAAATTTCTTCATAATGGGCCGTTCAGTAAGGGAGAAATTTCCTCTCTATGGACTCTTAGGTAGTTCAGTAAGGTAGAAATTTCTTCATTATGGCCCGTTCAGTAAGGGAGAAATTTCCTGTCTATGGGCTCTTAGGTAGTTCAGTAAGGTAGAAATTTCTTCATTATGGGCCGTTCAGTAAGCGAGCAATTTCCTCTCTATGGACAATTAGGTAGTTCAGTAATTTAGAAATTTCTTCATTATGGCCCATTCAGTAAGGGAGAAATTTCCTCTCTATGGGCTCTTAGGTAGTTCAGTAAGGTAGAAATTTCTATATTATGGGGCGTTCAGTAAGGGAAAAATTGCATCTCAATGGGCTCTTAGGTAGGTCAGTAAGGTAGAAATTTCTTCATAATGGGCCGTTCAGTAAGGGAGAAATTTCCTCTCTATGGACTCTTAGGTAGTTCAGTAAGGTAGAAATTTCTTCATTATGGCCCGTTCAGTAAGGGAGAAATTTCCTCTCTATGGGCTCTTAGGTAGTTCAGTAAGGTAGAAATTTCTTCATTATGGGCCGTTCAGTAAGCGAGCAATTTCCTCTCTATGGACCCTTAGGTAGTTCAGTAATTTAGAAATTTCTTCATTATGGCCCGTTCAGTAAGGGAGAAATTTCCTCTCTATGGGCTCTTAGGTAGTTCAGTAAGGTAGAAATTTCTATATTATGGGGCGTTCAGTAAGGGAAAAATTGCATCTCAATGGGCTCTTAGGTAGGTCAGTAAGGTAGAAATTTCTTCATAATGGGCCGTTCAGTAAGGGAGAAATTTCCTCTCTATGGACTCTTAGGTAGTTCAGTAAAGTAGAAATTTCTTCATTATGGCCCGTTCAGTAAGGGAGAAATTTCCTCTCTATGGGCTCTTAGGTAGTTCAGTAAGGTAGAAATTTCTTCATTATGGGCCGTTCAGTAAGCGAGCAATTTCCTCTCTATGGACCCTTAGGTAGTTCAGTAATTTAGAAATTTCTTCATTATGGCCCGTTCAGTAAGGGAGAAATTTCCTCTCTATGGGCTCTTAGGTAGTTCAGTAAGGTAGAAATTTCTTCATAATGGGCCGTTCAGTAAGCGAGCAATTTCCTCTCTATGGACCCTTAGGTAGTTCAGTAAGGTAGAAATTTCTTCATTATAGCCCGTTCAGTAGGGGAGAAATTTCATCTCTATGGGCTCATAGGTAGTTCAGTAAGATAGAAATTACTTCATTATGAGCCGTTCAGTAATGGAGAAATTTCCTCTCTATGGACCCTTAGGTAGTTCAGTTAGGTAGAATTTTTTTGATTATGAGCCGTTCAGTAATAGAGAAATTTCCTCTCTATGGGCTCTTACTTAGCTCAGTAATGTAGAAATTTCTTCATTATGGAACGTTCAGTAAGGGGGAAATTTCCTCTCTATGGGCTCTTAGGTAGTTCAGTAAGGTAGAAATTTCTTCATTATGATCCCTTCAGTAAATGAGAAATTTCTTCTCTACAGACTGTCAGGTAGTTCAGTAAGGGAGAAATTTCCTCCCTCTGGGCCCTTAGGTAGTTCAGTACGGTAGAAATTTCTTCATAAGGGAGAAATTTCCTTTCTATGGGATCTTAGGTAGTTCAGCAAGGTAGAAATTTCTTCATTATTGGCCGTTCAGTAAAGGAGAAATTTCCTCTCTATGGACCCTTAGGTAGTTCAGTAAGGTAGAAATTTCTTCATTATGATCCCTTCAGTAAATGAGAAATTTCTGCTCTACAGACTGTCAGGTAGTTCAGTAAGGAGAAATTTCCTCTCTCTGGGCCCTTAGGTAGTTCAGTAAGGTAGAAATTTCTTCATTATGGGCCGTTCAGTAAGAGAGAAATTTCCTTTCTAAGGGCCCTTAGGTAGTTCAGTAATGTAAAAATTTGTTCATTATGGGAAGTTCAGTAAATGAGAAATTTCCTGACTATGGGCTCTTATTTAGTTCAGTAAGGTAGACATTTTTTCATTATGGGCCGTTCAGTAAGGGAAAAATTTTCTCTCTATGGGCGCTTAGGTAGTTCAGTAAGGTAGAAATTTCTTCATTATGTGCAGTTGAGTTAGGGAAAAATTTCCTCGCTATGGGCTCTAAGGTAATCTAGTAAGGTAGAAATTTCTTCATTATGGGCCGTTCAGTAAGTAAAAAAATTCCTCTCTATGGGCCCTTAGGTAGTTCAGTAAGGTAGAAATTTCCTCATTATAGGCCGTTCAGTAAGGGAGAAATTACCTCCCTATGGGCTCTTAGGTAGTTCAGTAAGGTAGAAATTTCTTCATTATGGGCCGTTCAGTAAGGGAAAATTTTTCTCTCTATGGACCCTTATTTAGTACAGTAAAGTAGAAATTTCTTCATTAATGCCCGTTCAGTAAGGGAGAAATTTGATCTCTATGATCTCTTAGGTAGTTCAGTAAGGTAAAAATTTGGGCTCATAGGTAGCTCAGTAGGGTAGAAATTTCTTCATTATGAGCCGTTCACCAAGGGAGAAATTTCCTCTCTATGGACCCTTAGGTAGTTCGGTAAAGTAGAAATTTCTTCAATATGGGCCGTTCAGTAAGGGAGAAATTTCCTCTCTATGGACCCTTAGGTAGTTCAGTAAGGTAGAAATTTCTTCATTATTATATTCATATAGTAAGGGAGTAATTTCCTCTCTATGGGCTCTTAGGTAGTTCAGTAAATTAGAAATTTCTTCATTATGGGCCGTTCAGTAAGGGAAAAATTTCCTCTCTATGGGCTCTTAGGTAGTTCAGTAAGGTAGAAATTGCTTCAATATGGGCCGTTCAGTAAGGGAGAAATTTCCTCTCTATGGACCCTTAGGTAGTTCAGTAAGGTAGAAATTTCTTCATTATTATATTCATATAGTAAGGGAGTAATTTCCTCTCTATGGGCTCTTAGGTAGTTCAGTAAGCTAGAAATTTCTTTATTATTGACCGTTCAGTAAGGGAAAAATTTCCTCTCTATACGCTCTTAGGTAGTTCAGTAAGGTAGAAATTTCTTCATTATGAGCCGTTTAGTAAGGGAAAAATTTCCTCTCTATGGGCTCTTAGGTAGTTCAGTAAGGTAGAAATTTCTTCATTATTGGCCGTTCAGTAATTGAAAAATTGCTTCTCAATGGGCTCTTAGGTAGTTCACTAAGGTAGAAATTTCTTCATAATGGGCCGTTCAGTAAGGGAGAAATTTCCTCTCTATGGGCTCTTAGGTAGTTCAGTAAGGTAGATATTTCTTCATTATGGCCCGTTCAGTAAGGGAGAAATTTCATCTCTATGGACTCATAGGTAGTTCAGTAAGATAGAAATTACTTCATTATGAGCCGTTCAGTAATGGAGAAATTTCCTCTCTATGGACCCTTAAGTAGTTCAGTTAGGTAGAATTTTTTTCATTATGAGCCGTTCAGTAAGGGAGAAATTTCCTCTCTATGGGCTCTTACTTAGCTCAGTAATGTAGAACTTTCTTCATTATGGAACGTTCAGTAAGGGGGAAATTTCCTCTCTATGGGCTCTTAGGTAGTTCAGTAAGGTAGAAATTTCTTCATTATGTGCAGTTGAGTTAGGGAAAAATTTCCTCGCTATGGGCTCTAAGGTAATCCAGTAAGGTAAAAATTTCTTCATTATGGGCCGTTCAGTAAGTAAAAAAATTCCTCTCTATGGGCCCTTAGGTAGTTCAGTAAAGTAGAAATTTCTTCATTATAGGCCGTTCAGTAAGGGAGAAATTACCTCCCTATGGGCTCTTAGGTAGTTCAGTAATTTAGAAATTTCTTTATTATGGGCCGTTCAGTAAGAGAAAATTTTTTTCTCTATGGACAATTATTTAGTATAGTAAAGTAGAAATTTCTTCATTAGGGCCCGTTCAGTAAGGGAGAAATTTGATCTCTATGATCTCTTAGGTAGTTCAGTAAGGTAGAAATTTGGGCTCATAGGTAGCTCAGTAGGATAGAAATTTCTTCATTATGAGCCGTTCACTAAGGGAGAAATTTCCTCTCTATGGACCCTTAGGTAGTTCGGTAAAGTAGAAATTTCTTCATTATGGTCCGTTCAGTAAGGGAAAAATTTCCTCTCTATGGGCTCTTAGGTAGTTCAGTAAATTAGAAATTTCTTCATTATGGGCCGTTCAGTAAGGGAAAAATTTCCTCTCTATGGGCTCTTAGGTAGTTCAGTAAGGTAGAAATTTCTTCAATATGGTCCGTTCAGTAAGGGAGAAATTTCCTCTCTATGGACCCTTAGGTAGTTCAGTAAGGTAGAAATTTCTTCATTATTATATTCATATAGTAAGGGAGTAATTTCCTCTCTATGGGCTCTTAGGTAGTTCAGTAAGCTAGAAATTTCTTTATTATTGACCGTTCAGTAAGGGAAAAATTTCCTCTCTATATGCTCTTAGGTAGTTCAGTAAGGTAGAAATTTCTTCCATATGGGCCGTTCAGTAAGGGAGAAATTTCCTCTCTATGGACCCTTAGGTAGTTCAGTAGGGTAGAAATTTCTTCATTATGAGCCGTTTAGTAAGGGAAAAATTTCCTCTCTATGGGCTCTTAGGTAGTTCAGTAAGGTAGAAATTTCTTCATTATTGGCCGTTCAGTAATTGAAAAATTGCTTCTCAATGGGCTCTTAGGTAGTTCAGTAAGGTAGAAATTTCTTCATAATGGGCCGTTCAGTAAGGGAGAAATTTCCTCTCTATGGACTCTTAGGTAGTTCAGTAAGGTAGAAATTTCTTCATTATGGCCCGTTCAGTAAGGGAGAAATTTCTCTTAGGTAGTTCAGTAAGGTAGAAATTTCTTCATTATGAGCCGTTCGGTAAGGGAGAAATTTCCTCTCTATGGACCCTTAGGTAGTTCAGTAAGGTAGAAATTTCTTCATAATGGGCCGTTCAGTAAGGGAGAAATTTCCTCTCTATGGGCTCTTAGGTAGTTCAGTAAGGTAGAAATTTCTATATTATGGGGCGTTCAGTAAGGGAAAAATTGCATCTCAATGGGCTCTTAGGTAGGTCAGTAAGGTAGAAATTTCTTCATAATGGGCCGTTCAGTAAGGGAGAAATTTCCTCTCTATGGACTCTTAGGTAGTTCAGTAAGGTAGAAATTTCTTCATTATGGCCCGTTCAGTAAGGGAGAAATTTCCTCTCTATGGGCTCTTAGGTAGTTCAGTAAGGTAGAAATTTCTTCATTATGGGCCGTTCAGTAAGCGAGCAATTTCCTCTCTATGGACCCTTAGGTAGTTCAGTAATTTAGAAATTTCTTCATTATGGCCCGTTCAGTAAGGGAGAAATTTCCTCTCTATGGGCTCTTAGGTAGTTCAGTAAGGTAGAAATTTCTTCATAATGGGCCGTTCAGTAAGGGAGAAATTTCCTCTCTATGGACTCTTAGGTAGTTCAGTAAGGTAGACATTTCTTCATTATGGCCCGTTCAGTAAGGGAGAAATTTCCTCTCTATGGGCTCTTAGGTAGTTCAGTAAGGTAGAAATTTCTTCATAATGGGCCGTTCAGTAAGGGAGAAATTTCCTCTCTATGGGCTCTTAGGTAGTTCAGTAAGGTAGAAATTTCTTCATTATGGCCCGTTCAGTAAGGGAGAAATTTCCTCTCTATGGGCTCTTAGGTAGTTCAGTAAGGTAGAAATTTCTTCATTATGGCCCGTTCAGTAAGGGAGAAATTTCCTCTCTATGGGCTCTTAGGTAGTTCAGTAAGGTAGAAATTTCTTCATTATGGCCCGTTCAGTAAGGGAGAAATTTCATCTCTATGGGCTCATAGGTAGTTCAGTAAGATAGAAATTACTTCATTATGAGCCGTTCAGTAATGGAGAAATTTCATCTCTATGGACCCTTAGGTAGTTCAGTTAGTTAGAATTTTTTTCATTATGAGCCGTTCAGTAAGGGAGAAATTTCCTCTCTATGGGCTCTTACTTAGCTCAGTAATGTAGAAATTTCTTCATTATGGAACGTTCAGTAAGGGGGAAATTTCCTCTCTATGGGCTCTTAGGTAGTTCAGTAAGGTAGAAATTTCTTCATTATGGGCCGTTCAGTAAGGGAGAAATTTCCTCCCTCTGGGCCCTTAGGTAGTTCAGTACGGTAGAAATTTCTTCATAAGGGAGAAATTTCCTTTCTATGGGATCTTAGGTAGTTCAGCAAGGTAGAAATTTCTTCATTATTGGCCGTTCAGTAAAGGAGAAATTTCCTCTCTATGGACCCTTAGGTAGTTCAGTAAGATAGAAATTTCTTCATTATGATCCCTTCAGTAAATGAGAAATTTCTTCTCTACAGACTGTCAGGTAGTTCAGTAAGGAGAAATTTCCTCTCTCTGGGCCCTTAGGTAGTTCAGTAAGGTAGAAATTTCTTCATTATGGGCCGTTCAGTAAGAGAGAAATTTAATTTCTAAGTTCCCTTAGGTAGTTCAGTAATGTAAAAATTTGTTTATTATGGGAAGTTCAGTAAGGGAGAAATTTCCTCTCTATGGGCTCTTAGGTAGGTCAGTAAAGTAGAAATTTCTTCATTATGATCCGTTCAGTAAGGGAAGAATTTCCTCACTATGATCTCTTAGGTAGTTCAGTAAGGTAGAAATTTTTTCATTATGGGCCGTTCAGTAATTGAAAAATTTTCTCTCTATGGGCTCTTAGGTAGTTCAGTAAGGTAGAAATTTCTTCATTATGTGCAGTTGAGTTAGGGAAAAATTTCCTCGCTATGGGCTCTAAGGTAATCCAGTAAGGTAGAAATTTCTTCATTATGGGCCGTTCAGTAAGTAAAAAAATTCCTCTCTATGGGCCCTTAGGTAGTTCAGTAAGGTAGAAATTTCTTCATTATAGGCCGTTCAGTAAGGGAGAAATTACCTCCCTATGGGCTCTTAGGTAGTTCAGTAAGGTAGAAATTTAATCATTATGGGCCGTTCAGTAAGGGAAAATTTTTTTCTCTATGGACCCTTAGGTAGTACAGTAAGGTAGAAATTTCTTCATTAGGGCCCGTTCAGTAAGGGAGAAATTTGATCTCTTTGATCTCTTAGGTAGTTCAGTAAGGTAGAAATTTGGGCTCATAGGTAGCTCAGTAGGGTAGAAATTTTCTTCATTATGAGCCGTTCACTAAGGGAGAAATTTCCTCTCTATGGACCCTTAGGTAGTTCAGTAAGGTAGAAATTTCTTCATTATGAGCCGTTTAGTAAGGGAAAAATTTCCTCTCTATGGGCTCTTAGGTAGTTCAGTAAGGTAGAAATTTCTTCATTATTGGCCGTTCAGTAATTGAAAAATTGCTTCTCAATGTTCTCTTAGGTAGTTCAGTAAGGTAGAAATTTCTTCATAATGGGCCGTTCAGTAAGGGGAGAAATTTCCTCTCTATGGACTCTTAGGTAGTTCAGTAAGGTAGAAATTTCTTCATTATGGCCCGTTCAGTAAGGGAGAAATTTCCTCTCTATGGGCTCTTAGGTAGTTCAGTAAGGTAGAAATTTCTTCATTATGAGCCGTTCGGTAAGGGAGAAATTTCCTCTCTATGGACCCTTAGGTAGTTCAGTAAGGTAGACATTTCTTCATAATGGGCCGTTCAGTAAGGGAGAAATTTAATCTCTATGGGCTCTTAGGTAGTTCAGTAAGGTAGAAATTTCTTCATTATGGGGCGTTCAGTAAGGGAAAAATTGCCTCTCTATGGGCTCTTAGGTAGTTCAGTAAGGTAGAAATTTCTTCATTATGGGCCGTTCAGTAAGGGAGAAATTTTGTTCTAAGCGCTCTTAGGAAGTTCAGTAGGGTAGAAATTTCTCCCTTATGGGTCGTTCAGTAAGGGAGAAATTTCCTCTTTGGTAGTTCAGTAAGGTAGAAATTTCTTCATTATGGCCCGTTCAGTAGGGAAGAAATTTCCTCTCTATGGGCTCTTAGGTAGTTCAGTAAGGTTGAAATTTCTTCATTATGAGCCGTTCATTAAATGAGAAATTTCCTCTCTATGGACCATTAGGTAGTTCAGTAAGGTAGAAATTTCTTCATTATTTGTCGTCCAGTAAGGGAGAAATTTCCTCTCTTTTGACTCTTAGGTAGTTCAGTAAGGTAGAAACTTCTTCATTATGGGCCGTTCAGTAAATGAGAAATTTCCTCTCTATGGGCTCGTAGGTAGTTCAGTAAGGTAGAAATTTCTTCATTATGAGCCGTTCAGTAAGGGAGAAATTACCTCTCTATGGGCTCTTACTTAGTTCAGTAAGGTAGAAATTTCTTCATTACGGGTCGTTCAGTAAGGTAGAAATTTCTTCATTATGAGCCATTCAGTAAGCTAGAAATTTCCTACCTCTGGGCTCTTAGGTAGTTCAGTAAGGTAGAAATTTAATCATTATGGGCCGTTCAGTAAGGGAAAATTTTTTTCTCTACCCTTAGGTAGTACAGTAAGGTAGAAATTTCTTCATTAGGGCCCGTTCAGTAAGGGAGAAATTTGATCTCTTTGATCTCTTAGGTAGTTCAGTAAGGTAGAAATTTGGGCTCATAGGTAGCTCAGTAGGGTAGAAATTTCTTCATTATGGCCCGTTCAGTAAGGGAGAAATTTCCTCTCTATGGGCTCTTAGGTAGTTCAGTAAGGTAGAAATTTCTTCATTATTTACCGTTCAGTTAGGGAGAAATTTTTGTCTCTAAGCGCTGTTAATTAGTTCAGTAAGGTAGAAATTTCTTCATTATGAGCCGTTCAGTAAGGGAGAAATATCCTCTCTATGGACCATTAGGTAGTTCAGTAAGGTAGAAATTTCTTCATTATGGGTCGTTCAGTAAGGGAGAAATTTCCTCTCTATATGCCCTTAATTAGTTCAGTAAGGTAGAAATTTCTTCATAATGGGCCGTTCAGTAAATGAGAAATTTCCTCTCTATGGACTCTTAGGTAGTTCAGTAAGGTAGAAATTTCTTCATTATGAGCCGTTCAGTAAGGGAGAAATTTCCTCTCTATGGGCTCTTAGGTAGTTCAGTAATGTAGAAATTTCTACATTATGGGAGTTCAGTAAGGTAGAAATTTCTACATTATGGGAGTTCAGTAAGGTAGAAATTTCTTCATTATGAGCCGTTCAGTAAGGGAGAAGTTTCCTCTCTAAGGGACCTTAGGTAGTTCAGTAAGGTAGAAATTTCTTCATTATGGGCAGTTGAGTTAGGGAGAAATTTCCTCTCTATGAGCTCTTAGGTAGTTCAGTAAGGTAGAAATTTCTTCATTATGGGCCGTTCAGTAAGGGAAAAATTGCTTCTCTATGGACCCTTAGGTAGTTCAGTAAGGTAGAAATTTCTTCATTATGGCCCGTTCAGTAAGGGAGAAATTTGATCTCTATGGGCTCTTAGGTAGTTCAGTAAGGTAGAAATTTCTTCGTTATGGGCCGTTCGGTAAATAAGAAATTTTCTCTCCATGGGTACTTAGGCAGTTAATTAAGGTAGAAATTTCTTCATTACGGGCCGTTCAGTAAGGGAGAAATTTCCTCTCTAGGGGCCCTTAGGTAGGTCAGTAAGGTAGAAATTTCTTCATTATGGGCCGTTCCGTAATAGAGAAAATTTCCTCTCTATGGACAATAAGGTCGTTCGGTAAAGTAGAAATTTCTTCATTATGGTCCGTTCAGTAAGGGAAAAATTTCCTCTCTAACTGCCCTTACGTAGTTCAGTAAGGTAGAAATTTCTTCATTATGGGCCGTTCAGCAAGTAAAAAATTTCCTCTCTATGGGCTCTTAGGCAGTTCAGTAAGGTAGAAATTTCTTCATTATGGGCCGTTCAGTAAGGGAAAAATTTCTTCTCTATGGACCATTAGGTAGTTCAGTAACTTAGAAATTTCTTCATTATTATATTCATATAGTAAGGGAGTAATTTCCTCTCTATGGGCTCTTAGGTAGTTCAGTAAGCTAGAAATTTCTTTATTATTGACCGTTCAGTAAGGGAAAAATTTCCTCTCTATACGCTCTTAGGTAGTTCAGTAAGGTAGAAATTTCTTCCATATGGGCCGTTCAGTAAGGGAGAAATTTCCTCTCTATGGACCCTTAGGTAGTTCAGTAGGGTAGAAATTTCTTCATTATGAGCCGTTTAGTAAGGGAAAAATTTCCTCTCTATGGGCTCTTAGGTAGTTCAGTAAGGTAGAAATTTCTTCATTATTGGCCGTTCAGTAATTGAAAAATTGCTTCTCAATGGGCTCTTAGGTAGTTCAGTAAGGTAGAAATTTCTTCATAATGGGCCGTTCAGTAAGGGAGAAATTTCCTCTCTATGGACTCTTAGGTAGTTCAGTAAGGTAGAAATTTCTTCATAATGGGCCGTTCAGTAAGGGAGAAATTTCCTCTCTATGGACTCTTAGGTAGTTCAGTAAGGTAGAAATTTCTTCATTATGGCCCGTTCAGTAAGGGAGAAATTTCCTCTCTATGGGCTCTTAGGTAGTTCAGTAAGGTAGAAATTTCTTCATTATGGGCCGTTCAGTAAGCGAGCAATTTCCTCTCTATGGACCCTTAGGTAGTTCAGTAATTTAGAAATTTCTTCATTATGGCCCGTTCAGTAAGGGAGAAATTTCCTCTCTATGGGCACTTAGGTAGTTCAGTAAGGTAGAAATTTCTTCATAATGGGCCGTTCAGTAAGGGAGAAATTTCCTCTCTATGGACTCTTAGGTAGTTCAGTAAGGTAGACATTTCTTCATTATGGCCCGTTCAGTAAGGGAGAAATTTCCTCTCTATGGGCTCTTAGGTAGTTCAGTAAGGTAGAAATTTCTTCATTATGGCCCGTTCAGTAAGGGAGAAATTTCCTCTCTATGGGCTCTTAGGTAGTTCAGTAAGGTAGAAATTTCTTCATTATGGCCCGTTCAGTAAGGGAGAAATTTCCTCTCTATGGGCTCTTAGGTAGTTCAGTAAGGTAGAAATTTCTTCATTATGGCCCGTTCAGTAAGGGAGAAATTTCATCTCTATGGGCTCATAGGTAGTTCAGTAAGATAGAAATTACTTCATTATGAGCCGTTCAGTAATGGAGAAATTTCCTCTCTATGGACCCTTAGGTAGTTCAGTTAGGTAGAATTTTTTTCATTATGAGCCGTTCAGTAAGGGAGAAATTTCCTCTCTATGGGCTCTTACTTAGCTCAGTAATGTAGAAATTTCTTCATTATGGAACGTTCAGTAAGGGGGAAATTTCCTCTCTATGGGCTCTTAGGTAGTTCAGTAAGGTAGAAATTTCTTCATTATGGGCCGTTCAGTAAGGGAGAAATTTCCTCCCTCTGGGTCCTTATGTAGTTCAGTACGGTAGAAATTTCTTCATAAGGGAGAAATTTCCTTTCTATGGGATCTTAGGTAGTTCAGCAAGGTAGAAATTTCTTCATTATTGGCCGTTCAGTAAAGGAGAAATTTCCTCTCTATCTACCCTTAGGTAGTTCAGTAAGGTAGAAATTTCTTCATTATGATCCCTTCAGTAAATGAGAAATTTCTTCTCTACAGACTGTCAGGTAGTTCAGTAAGGAGAAATTTCCTCTCTCTGGGCCCTTAGGTAGTTCAGTAAGGTAGAAATTTCTTCATTATGGGCCGTTCAGTAAGAGAGAAATTTAATTTCTAAGTTCCCTTAGGTAGTTCAGTAATGTAAAAATTTGTTTATTATGGGAAGTTCAGTAAGGGAGAAATTTCCTCTCTATGGGCTCTTAGGTAGGTCAGTAAAGTAGAAATTTCTTCATTATGATCCGTTCAGTAAGGGAAGAATTTCCTCACTATGATCTCTTAGGTAGTTCAGTAAGGTAGAAATTTTTTCATTATGGGCCGTTCAGTAATTGAAAAATTTTCTCTCTATGGGCTCTTAGGTAGTTCAGTAAGGTAGAAATTTCTTCATTATGTGCAGTTGAGTTAGGGAAAAATTTCCTCGCTATGGGCTCTAAGGTAATCCAGTAAGGTAGAAATTTCTTCATTATGGGCCGTTCAGTAAGTAAAAAAATTCCTCTCTATGGGCCCTTAGGTAGTTCAGTAAGGTAGAAATTTCTTCATTATAGGCCGTTCAGTAAGGGAGAAATTACCTCCCTATGGGCTCTTAGGTAGTTCAGTAAGGTAGAAATTTAATCATTATGGGCCGTTCAGTAAGGGAAAATTTTTTTCTCTATGGACCCTTAGGTAGTACAGTAAGGTAGAAATTTCTTCATTAGGGCCCGTTCAGTAAGGGAGAAATTTGATCTCTTTGATCTCTTAGGTAGTTCAGTAAGGTAGAAATTTGGGCTCATAGGTAGCTCAGTAGGGTAGAAATTTCTTCATTATGAGCCGTTCACTAAGGGAGAAATTTCCTCTCTATGGACCCTTAGGTAGTTCAGTAGGGTAGAAATTTCTTCATTATGAGCCGTTTAGTAAGGGAAAAATTTCCTCTCTATGGGCTCTTAGGTAGTTCAGTAAGGTAGAAATTTCTTCATTATTGGCCGTTCAGTAATTGAAAAATTGCTTCTCAATGTTCTCTTAGGTAGTTCAGTAAGGTAGAAATTTCTTCATAATGGGCCGTTCAGTAAGGGAGAAATTTCCTCTCTATGGACTCTTAGGTAGTTCAGTAAGGTAGAAATTTCTTCATTATGGCCCGTTCAGTAAGGGAGAAATTTCCTCTCTATGGGCTCTTAGGTAGTTCAGTAAGGTAGAAATTTCTTCATTATGAGCCGTTCGGTAAGGGAGAAATTTCCTCTCTATGGACCCTTAGGTAGTTCAGTAAGGTAGACATTTCTTCATAATGGGCCGTTCAGTAAGGGAGAAATTTAATCTCTATGGGCTCTTAGGTAGTTCAGTAAGGTAGAAATTTCTTCATTATGGGGCGTTCAGTAAGGGAAAAATTGCCTCTCTATGGGCTCTTAGGTAGTTCAGTAAGGTAGAAATTTCTTCATTATGGGCCGTTCAGTAAGGGAGAAATTTTGTTTCTAAGCGCTCTTAGGAAGTTCAGTAAGGTAGAAATTTCTTCCTTATGGGTCGTTCAGTAAGGGAGAAATTTCCTCTTTGGTAGTTCAGTAAGGTAGAAATTTCTTCATTATGGCCCGTTCAGTAGGGAAGAAATTTCCTCTCTATGGGCTCTTAGGTAGTTCAGTAAGGTTGAAATTTCTTCATTATGAGCCGTTCATTAAATGAGAAATTTCCTCTCTATGGACCATTAGGTAGTTCAGTAAGGTAGAAATTTCTTCATTATTTGTCGTTCAGTAAGGGAGAAATTTCCTCTCTTTTGACTCTTAGGTAGTTCAGTAAGGTAGAAACTTCTTCATTATGGGCCGTTCAGTAAATGAGAAATTTCCTCTCTATGGGCTCGTAGGTAGTTCAGTAAGGTAGAAATTTCTTCATTATGAGCCGTTCAGTAAGGGAGAAATTACCTCTCTATGGGCTCTTACTTAGTTCAGTAAGGTAGAAATTTCTTCATTACGGGTCGTTCAGTAAGGTAGAAATTTCTTCATTATGAGCCATTCAGTAAGCTAGAAATTTCCTACCTCTGGGCTCTTAGGTAGTTCAGTAAGGTAGAAATTTAATCATTATGGGCCGTTCAGTAAGGGAAAATTTTTTTCTCTATGGACCCTTAGGTAGTACAGTAAGGTAGAAATTTCTTCATTAGGGCCCGTTCAGTAAGGGAGAAATTTGATCTCTTTGATCTCTTAGGTAGTTCAGTAAGGTAGAAATTTGGGCTCATAGGTAGCTCAGTAGGGTAGAAATTTCTTCATTATGGCCCGTTCAGTAAGGGAGAAATTTCCTCTCTATGGGCTCTTAGGTAGTTCAGTAAGGTAGAAATTTCTTCATTATTTACCGTTCAGTTAGGGAGAAATTTTTGTCTCTAAGCGCTGTTAGGTAGTTCAGTAAGGTAGAAATTTCTTCATTATGAGCCGTTCAGTAAGGGAGAAATATCCTCTCTATGGACCATTAGGTAGTTCAGTAAGGTAGAAATTTCTTCATTATGGGTCGTTCAGTAAGGGAGAAATTTCCTCTCTATATGCCCTTAATTAGTTCAGTAAGGTAGAAATTTCTTCATAATGGGCCGTTCAGTAAATGAGAAATTTCCTCTCTATGGACTCTTAGGTAGTTCAGTAAGGTAGAAATTTCTTCATTATGAGCCGTTCAGTAAGGGAGAAATTTCCTCTCTATGGGCTCTTAGGTAGTTCAGTAATGTAGAAATTTCTACATTATGGGAGTTCAGTAAGGTAGAAATTTCTACATTATGGGAGTTCAGTAAGGTAGAAATTTCTTCATTATGAGCCGTTCAGTAAGGGAGAAGTTTCCTCTCTAAGGGCCCTTAGGTAGTTCAGTAAGTTAGAAATTTCTTCATTATGGGCAGTTGAGTTAGGGAGAAATTTCCTCTCTATGAGCTCTTAGGTAGTTCAGTAAGGTAGAAATTTCTTCATTATGGGCCGTTCAGTAAGGGAAAAATTGCTTCTCTATGGACCCTTAGGTAGTTCAGTAAGGTAGAAATTTCTTCATTATGGCCCGTTCAGTAAGGGAGAAATTTGATCTCTATGGGCTCTTAGGTAGTTCAGTAAGGTAGAAATTTCTTCGTTATGGGCCGTTCGGTAAATAAGAAATTTTCTCTCCATGGGTACTTAGGCAGTTAATTAAGGTAGAAATTTCTTCATTACGGGCCGTTCAGTAAGGGAGAAATTTCCTCTCTAGGGGCCCTTAGGTAGGTCAGTAAGGTAGAAATTTCTTCATTATGGGCCGTTCCGTAATAGAGAAAATTTCCTCTCTATGGACAATAAGGTCGTTCGGTAAAGTAGAAATTTCTTCATTATGGTCCGTTCAGTAAGGGAAAAATTTCCTCTCTAACTGCCCTTAGGTAGTTCAGTAAGGTAGAAATTTCTTCATTATGGGCCGTTCAGCAAGTAAAAAATTTCCTCTCTATGGGCTCTTAGGCAGTTCAGTAAGGTAGAAATTTCTTCATTATGGGCCGTTCAGTAAGGGAAAAATTTCTTCTCTATGGACCATTAGGTAGTTCAGTAACTTAGAAATTTCTTCATTATGGGCCGCTCAGTAAGAGAGAAATTTCTTTTCTAAGGGCCCTTAGGTAGCTCAGTAATGTAGAAATTTCTTCATTATGGGAAGTTAAGTAAGATAGAAGTTTCCTCTCTAAGGGCCCTTAGGTAGTTCAGTAATGTAGAAATTTCTTCATTATGGGCCGTTCAGTAAGGGAGAAATTTCCTCTCTATGGGCTCTTAGGTAGTTCAGTAAGGTAGAAATTTCTTCATTATGGGCCGTTCAGCAAGTAAAAAATTTCCTCTCTATGGGCTCTTAGGCAGTTCAGTAAGGTAGAAATTTCTTCATTATGGGCCGTTCAGTAAGGGAAAAATTTCTTCTCTATGGACCCTTAGGTAGTTCAGTAAGGTAGAAATTTCTTCATTATGGGATGTTCAGTAAGAGAGAAATTTCCTTTCTAAGGGCCCTTAGTTAGTTCAGTAAGGTAGAAATTTCTTAATTTTGGGATGTTCAGTAAGGGAGAAGTTTCCTCTCTTAGGGCCCTTATGTAGTTCAGTAATGTAGAAATTTCTTCATTATGGGAAGTTCAGTAAGAGAGAAATTTCCTTTCTAAGGGCCCTTAGGTAGTTCAGTAAGGTAAAAATTTCTTCATTATGGGATATGCAGTAAGGGAGAAATTTCCTCTCTATGGGCTCTTATGTAGTTCAGTAAGGTTGAAATTTCTTCATTATGGGCCATTCTGTAAGGTAGGAATTTCCTTTCTAAGGGCATTTAGGTAGTTCAGTAATGTAGAAATTTCTTCATTATGATCCGTTCAGTAAGGGAAAAATTGCCTCTCAATGGGCTCTTAGGTAGTTCAGTAAGGTAGAAATTTTTTCATTATGGCCCGTTTAGTAAGGGAGAAATTTCCTCTCTATGGGCTCTTAGTTATTTCAGTAATGTAGAAATTTCTTCATTATGGGCCGTTCAGTAAAGGAGAAATTTCCTCTCTATGGGCTCTTATTTAGTTCAGTAAGGTAGAAATTTCTTCATTATGGGCCGTTCAGTAAGGGAAAAATTTCTTCTCTATGGACCCTTAGGTAGTTCAGTAAGGTAGAAATTTCTTCATTATGGCGCGTTCAGTAAGGGAGAAATTTCCTTTCTAAGGGCCCTTAGTTAGTTCAGTAAGGTAGAAATTTCTTCATTATGGGAAGTTCAGTAAGGGAGAAGTTTCCTCTCTAAGGGCCCTTATGAAGTTCAGTAATGTAGAAATTTCTTCATTATGGGAATTTCAGTAAGAGAGAAATTTCCTTTCTAAGGGCCCTTAGGTAGTTCAGTAATGTAGAAATTTCTTCATTATGGGAAGTTCAGTAAGGGAGAAGTTTCCTCTCTAAGGGCCCTTAGGTAGTTCAGTAATGCAGAAATTTCTTCATTATGGGCCGTTCAGTAAGGGAAAAATTTCTTCTCTATGGACCCTTAGGTAGTTCAGTAAGGTAGAAATTTCTTCATTATGGGAAGTTCAGTAAGGGAGAAGTTTCCTCTCTAAGGGCCCTTATGAAGTTCAGTAATGTAGAAATTTCTTCATTATGGGAATTTCAGTAAGAGAGAAATTTCCTTTCTAAGGGCCCTTAGGTAGCTCAGTAATGTAGAAATTTCTTCATTTTGGGAAGTTCAGTAAGGGAGAAGTTTCCTCTCTAAGGGCCCTTATGTAGTTCAGTAATGTAGAAATTTCTTCATTATGGGAAGTTCAGTAAGAGAGAAATTTCCTTTCTTAGGTAGTTCAGTAAGGTAAAAATTTCTTCATTATGGGATATGCAGTAAGGGAGAAATTTCCTCTCTATGGGCTCTTAGGTAGTTCAGTAATGTAGAAATTTCTACATTATGAGAGTTCAGTAAGGTAGAAATTTCTACATTATGGGCCGTTCAGTAAGAGAGAAATTTCCTTTCTAAGGGCCCTTAGGTAGCTCGGTAATGTAGAAATTTCTTCATTTTGGGAAGTTCAGTAAGGGAGAAGTTTCCTCTCTAAGGGCCCTTATGTAGTTCAGTAATGTAGAAATTTCTTCATTATGGGAAGTTCAGTAACAGAGAAATTTCCTTTCTAAGGGCCCTTAGGTAGCTCAGTAATGTAGAAATTTCTTCATTTTGGGAAGTTCAGTAAGGGAGAAGTTTCCTCTCTAAGGGCCCTTATGTAGTTCAGTAATGTAGAAATTTCTTCATTATGGGAAGTTCAGTAAGAGAGAAATTTCCTTTCTAAGGGCCCTTAGGTAGTTCAGTAAGGTAAAAATTTCTTCATTATGCGATATGCAGTAAGGGAGAAGTTTCCTCTCTATGGGCTATTAGGTAGCTCAGTAATGTAGAAATTTCTTCATTATGGGAAGTTCAGTAAGGGAGAAGTTTCCTCTCTAAGGGCCCTTAGGTAGTTCAGTAATGCAGAAATTTCTTCATTATGGGCCGTTCAGTAAGGGAAAAATTTCTTCTCTATGGACCCTTAGGTAGTTCAGTAAGGTAGAAATTTCTTCATTATGGGCCGTTCAGTAAGAGAGAAATTTCCTTTCTAAGGGCCCTTAGGTAGCTCAGTAATGTAGAAATTTCTTCATTTTGGGAAGTTCAGTAAGGGAGAAGTTTCCTCTCAAAGGGCCCTTATGTAGTTCAGTAATGTAGAAATTTCTTCATTATGGGCCGTTCAGTAAGGGAAAAATTTCTTCTCTATGGACCCTTAGGTAGTTCAGTAAGGTAGAAATTTCTTCATTATGGACCGTTCAGTAAGAGAGAAATTTCCTTTCTAAAAGCCCTTAGGTAGCTCAGTAATGTAGAAATTTCTTCATTTTGGGAAGTTCAGTAAGGGAGAAGTTTCCTCTCTAAGGGCCCTTATGTAGTTCAGTAATGTAGAAATTTCTTCATTATGGGAAGTTCAGTAAGAGAGAAATTTCCTTTCTAAGGGCCCTTAGGTAGTTCAGTAAGGTAAAAATTTCTTCATTATGGGATATGCAGTAAGGGAGAAATTTCCTCTCTAAGGGCCCTTATGTAGTTCAGTAATGTAGAAATTTCTTCATTATGGGAAGTTCAGTAAGAGAGAAATTTCCTTTCTAAGGGCCCTTAGGTAGCTCAGTAATGTAGAAATTTCTTCATTATGGGAAGTTCAGTAAGGGAGAAGTTTCCTCTCTAAGGGCCCTTAGGTAGTTCAGTAATGCAGAAATTTCTTCATTATGGGCCGTTCAGTAAGGGAAAAATTTCTTCTCTATGGACCCTTAGGTAGTTCAGTAAGGTAGAAATTTCTTCATTATGGGCCGTTCAGTAAGAGAGAAATTTCCTTTCTAAGGGCCCTTAGGTAGCTCAGTAATGTAGAAATTTCTTCATTATGGGAAGTTCAGTAAGGGAGAAGTTCCCTCTCTAAGGGCCCTTATGTAGTTCAGTAATGTAGAAATTTCTTCATTATGGGAAGTTCAGTAAGAGAGAAATTTCCTTTCTAAGGGCCCTTAGGTAGTTCAGTAAGGTAAAAATTTCTTCATTATGAGAAGTTCAGTTAGGGAGAAGTTTCCTCTCTAAGGGCCCTTAGGTAGTTCAGTAATGCAGAAATTTCTTCATTATGGGCCGTTCAGTAAGGGAAAAATTTCTTCTCTATGGACCCTTAGGTAGTTCAGTAAGGTAGAAATTTCTTCATTATGGGCCGTTCAGTAAGAGAGAAATTTCCTTTCTAAGGGCCCTTAGGTAGCTCAGTAATGTAGAAATTTCTTCATTATGGGAAGTTCAGTAAGGGAGAAGTTCCCTCTCTAAGGGCCCTTATGTAGTTCAGTAATGTAGAAATTTCTTCATTATGGGAAGTTCAGTAAGAGAGAAATTTCCTTTCTAAGGGCCCTTAGGTAGCTCAGTAATGTAGAAATTTCTTCATTATGGGAAGTTCAGTAAGGGAGAAGTTTCCTCTCTAAGGGCCCTTAGGTAGTTCAGTAATGCAGAAATTTCTTCATTATGGGCCGTTCAGTAAGGGAAAAATTTCTTCTCTATGGACCCTTAGGTAGTTCAGTAAGGTAGAAATTTCTTCATTATGGGCCGTTCAGTAAGAGAGAAATTTAATTTCTAAGTTCCCTTAGGTAGTTCAGTAATGTAAAAATTTGTTTATTATGGGAAGTTCAGTAAGGGAGAAATTTCCTCTCTATGGGCTCTTAGGTAGGTCAGTAAAGTAGAAATTTCTTCATTATGATCCGTTCAGTAAGGGAAGAATTTCCTCACTATGATCTCTTAGGTAGTTCAGTAAGGTAGAAATTTTTTCATTATGGGCCGTTCAGTAATTGAAAAATTTTCTCTCTATGGGCTCTTAGGTAGTTCAGTAAGGTAGAAATTTCTTCATTATGTGCAGTTGAGTTAGGGAAAAATTTCCTCGCTATGGGCTCTAAGGTAATCCAGTAAGGTAGAAATTTCTTCATTATGGGCCGTTCAGTAAATGAGAAATTTCCTCTCTATGGACTCTTAGGTAGTTCAGTAAGGTAGAAATTTCTTCATAATGGGCCGTTCAGTAAATGAGAAATTTCCTCTCTATGGACTCTTAGGTAGTTCAGTAAGGTAGAAATTTCTTCATTATGAGCCGTTCAGTAAGGGAGAAATCTCCTCTCTATGGGCCCTTTATTTAGTTCAGTAATGTAGAAATTTCTACATTATGGGAGTTCAGTAAGGTAGAAATTTCTACATTATGGGAGTTCAGTAAGGTAGAAATTTCTTCATTATGAGCCGTTCAGTAAGGGAGAAGTTTCCTCTCTAAGGGACCTTAGGTAGTTCAGTAAGGTAGAAATTTCTTCATTATGGGCAGTTGAGTTAGGGAGAAATTTCCTCTCTATGAGCTCTTAGGTAGTTCAGTAAGGTAGAAATTTCTTCATTATGGGCCGTTCAGTAAGGGAAAAATTGCTTCTCTATGGACCCTTAGGTAGTTCAGTAAGGTAGAAATTTCTTCATTATGGCCCGTTCAGTAAGGGAGAAATTTGATCTCTATGGGCTCTTAGGTAGTTCAGTAAGGTAGAAATTTCTTCGTTATGGGCCGTTCGGTAAATAAGAAATTTTCTCTCCATGGGTACTTAGGCAGTTAATTAAGGTAGAAATTTCTTCATTACGGGCCGTTCAGTAAGGGAGAAATTTCCTCTCTAGGGGCCCTTAGGTAGGTCAGTAAGGTAGAAATTTCTTCATTATGGGCCGTTCCGTAATAGAGAAAATTTCCTCTCTATGGACAATAAGGTCGTTCGGTAAAGTAGAAATTTCTTCATTATGGTCCGTTCAGTAAGGGAAAAATTTCCTCTCTAACTGCCCTTACGTAGTTCAGTAAGGTAGAAATTTCTTCATTATGGGCCGTTCAGCAAGTAAAAAATTTTATCTCTATGGGCTCTTAGGCAGTTCAGTAAGGTAGAAATTTCTTCATTATGGGCCGTTCAGTAAGGGAAAAATTTCTTCTCTATGGACCATTAGGTAGTTCAGTAACTTAGAAATTTCTTCATTATGGGCCGCTCAGTAAGAGAGAAATTTCTTTTCTAAGGGCCCTTAGGTAGCTCAGTAATGTAGAAATTTCTTCATTATGGGAAGTTAAGTAAGATAGAAGTTTCCTCTCTAAGGGCCCTTAGGTAGTTCAGTAATGTAGAAATTTCTTCATTATGGGCCGTTCAGTAAGGGAGAAATTTCCTCTCTATGGGCTCTTAGGTAGTTCAGTAAGGTAGAAATTTCTTCATTATGGGCCGTTCAGCAAGTAAAAAATTTCCTCTCTATGGGCTCTTAGGCAGTTCAGTAAGGTAGAAATTTCTTCATTATGGGCCGTTCAGTAAGGGAAAAATTTCTTCTCTATGGACCCTTAGGTAGTTCAGTAAGGTAGAAATTTCTTCATTATGGGATGTTCAGTAAGAGAGAAATTTCCTTTCTAAGGGCCCTTAGTTAGTTCAGTAAGGTAGAAATTTCTTAATTTTGGGAAGTTCAGTAAGGGAGAAGTTTCCTCTCTTAGGGCCCTTATGTAGTTCAGTAATGTAGAAATTTCTTCATTATGGGAAGTTCAGTAAGAGAGAAATTTCCTTTCTAAGGGCCCTTAGGTAGTTCAGTAAGGTAAAAATTTCTTCATTATGGGATATGCAGTAAGGGAGAAATTTCCTCTCTATGGGCTCTTATGTAGTTCAGTAAGGTTGAAATTTCTTCATTATGGGCCATTCTGTAAGGTAGGAATTTCCTTTCTAAGGGCATTTAGGTAGTTCAGTAATGTAGAAATTTCTTCATTATGATCCGTTCAGTAAGGGAAAAATTGCCTCTCAATGGGCTCTTAGGTAGTTCAGTAAGGTAGAAATTTTTTCATTATGGCCCGTTTAGTAAGGGAGAAATTTCCTCTCTATGGGCTCTTAGTTATTTCAGTAATGTAGAAATTTCTTCATTATGGGCCGTTCAGTAAAGGAGAAATTTCCTCTCTATGGGCTCTTATTTAGTTCAGTAAGGTAGAAATTTCTTCATTATGGGCCGTTCAGTAAGGGAAAAATTTCTTCTCTATGGACCCTTAGGTAGTTCAGTAAGGTAGAAATTTCTTCATTATGGCGCGTTCAGTAAGGGAGAAATTTCCTTTCTAAGGGCCCTTAGTTAGTTCAGTAAGGTAGAAATTTCTTCATTATGGGAAGTTCAGTAAGGGAGAAGTTTCCTCTCTAAGGGCCCTTATGAAGTTCAGTAATGTAGAAATTTCTTCATTATGGGAATTTCAGTAAGAGAGAAATTTCCTTTCTAAGGGCCCTTAGGTAGCTCAGTAATGTAGAAATTTCTTCATTATGGGAAGTTCAGTAAGGGAGAAGTTTCCTCTCTAAGGGCCCTTAGGTAGTTCAGTAATGCAGAAATTTCTTCATTATGGGCCGTTCAGTAAGGGAAAAATTTCTTCTCTATGGACCCTTAGGTAGTTCAGTAAGGTAGAAATTTCTTCATTATGGGAAGTTCAGTAAGGGAGAAGTTTCCTCTCTAAGGGCCCTTATGAAGTTCAGTAATGTAGAAATTTCTTCATTATGGGAATTTCAGTAAGAGAGAAATTTCCTTTCTAAGGGCCCTTAGGTAGCTCAGTAATGTAGAAATTTCTTCATTATGGGAAGTTCAGTAAGAGAGAAATTTCCTTTCTTAGGTAGTTCAGTAAGGTAAAAATTTCTTCATTATGGGATATGCAGTAAGGGAGAAATTTCCTCTCTATGGGCTCTTAGGTAGTTCAGTAATGTAGAAATTTCTACATTATGAGAGTTCAGTAAGGTAGAAATTTCTACATTATGGGCCGTTCAGTAAGAGAGAAATTTCCTTTCTAAGGGCCCTTAGGTAGCTCAGTAATGTAGAAATTTCTTCATTTTGGGAAGTTCAGTAAGGGAGAAGTTTCCTCTCTAAGGGCCCTTATGTAGTTCAGTAATGTAGAAATTTCTTCATTATGGGAAGTTCAGTAAGAGAGAAATTTCCTTTCTAAGGGCCCTTAGGTAGCTCAGTAATGTAGAAATTTCTTCATTTTGGGAAGTTCAGTAAGGGAGAAGTTTCCTCTCTAAGGGCCCTTATGTAGTTCAGTAATGTAGAAATTTCTTCATTATGGGAAGTTCAGTAAGAGAGAAATTTCCTTTCTAAGGGCCCTCAGGTAGTTCAGTAAGGTAAAAATTTCTTCATTATGCGATATGCAGTAAGGGAGAAATTTCCTCTCTATGGGCTCTTAGGTAGGTCAGTAAAGTAGAAATTTCTTCATTATGATCCGTTCAGTAAGGGAAGAATTTCCTCACTATGGGCTCTTAGGTAGTTTAGTAAGGTAGAAATTTTTTCATTATGGGCCGTTCAGTAAGGGAAAAATTTCCTCTCTATGGGCTCTTAGGTAGTTCAGTAAGGTAGAAATTTCTTCATTATGTGCAGTTGAGTTAGTGAAAAATTTCCTCTCTATGGGCTCTAAGGTAATCCAGTAAGGTAGAAATTTCTTCATTATGGGCCGTTCAGTAAGTAAAAAAATTCCTCTCTATGGGCCCTTAGGTAGTTCAGTAAGGTAGAAATTTCTTCATTAGGGCCCGTTCAGTAAGGGAGAAATTTGATCTCTATGATCTCTTAGGTAGTTCAGTAAGGTAGAAATTTGGGCTCATATTTAGCTCACAAGGGTGGAAATTTCTTCATTATGAGCCGTTCACTAAGGGAGAAATTTCCTCTCTATGGACCCTTAGGTAGTTCGGTAAAGTAGAAATTTCTTCATTATGGTCCGTTCAGTAAGGGAAAAATTTCCTCTCTATGGGCTCTTAGGTAGTTCAGTAAATTAGAAATTTCTTCATTATGGGCCGTTCAGTAAGGGAAAAATTTCCTCTCTATGGGCTCTTAGGTAGTTCAGTAAGGTAGAAATTTCTTGATTATGGGCCGTTCAGTAAGGGAGAAATTTCCTCCCTCTGGGCCCTTAGGTAGTTCAGTACGGTAGAAATTTCTTCATAAGGGAGAAATATCCTTTCTATGGGATCTTAGGTAGTTCGGCAAGGTAGAAATTTCTTCATTATTGGCCGTTCAATAAAGGAGAAATTTACTCTCTATGGACCCTTAGGTAGTTCAGTACTTTAGAAATTTCTTCATTATGATCCCTTCAGTAAATGAGAAATTTCTTCTCTACAGACTGTCAGGTAGTTCAGTAAGGAGAAATTTCCTCTCTCTGGGCCCGTAGGTAGTTCAGTAAGGTAGAAATTTCTTCATTATGGGCCGTTCAGTAAGAGAGAAATTTCCTTTCTAAGGGCCCTTAGGTAGTTCAGTAATGTAAAAATGTGTTCATTATGGGAAGTTCAGTAAGGGAGAAATTTCCTCTCTATGGGCTCTTAGGTAGGTCAGTAAAGTAGAAATTTCTTCATTATGATCCGTTCAGTAAGGGAAGAATTTCCTCACTATGGGCTCTTAGGTAGTTTAGTAAGGTAGAAATTTTTTCATTATGGGCCGTTCAGTAAGGGAAAAATTTCCTCTCTATGGGCTCTTAGGTAGTTCAGTAAGGTAGAAATTTCTTCATTATGTGCAGTTGAGTTAGTGAAAAATTTCCTCTCTATGGGCTCTAAGGTAATCCAGTAAGGTAGAAATTTCTTCATTATGGGCCGTTCAGTAAGTAAAAAAATTCCTCTCTATGGGCCCTTAGGTAGTTCAGTAAGGTAGAAATTTCTTCATTAGGGCCCGTTCAGTAAGGGAGAAATTTGATCTCTATGATCTCTTAGGTAGTTCAGTAAGGTAGAAATTTGGGCTCATATTTAGCTCAGAAGGGTGGAAATTTCTTCATTATGAGCCGTTCACTAAGGGAGAAATTTCCTCTCTATGGACCCTTAGGTAGTTCGGTAAAGTAGAAATTTCTTCATTATGGTCCGTTCAGTAAGGGAAAAATTTCCTCTCTATGGGCTCTTAGGTAGTTCAGTAAATTAGAAATTTCTTCATTATGGGCCGTTCAGTAAGGGAAAAATTTCCTCTCTATGGGCTCTTAGGTAGTTCAGTAAGGTAGAAATTTCTTCAATATGTTCCGTTCAGTAAGGGAGAAATTTCCTCTCTATGGACCCTTAAGTAGTTCAGTAAGGTAGAAATTTCTTCATTATTATATTCATATAGTAAGGGAGTAATTTCCTCTCTATGGGCTCTTAGGTAGTTCAGTAAGCTAGAAATTTCTTTATTATTGGCCGTTCAGTAAGAGAAAAATTTCCTCTCTATACGCTCTTAGGTAGTTCAGTAAGGTAGAAATTTCTTCCATATGGGCCGTTCAGTAAGGGAGAAATTTCCTCTCTATGGACCCTTAGGTAGTTCAGTATTGTAGAAATTTCTTCATTTTGAGCCGTTCGGTAAGGGAGAAATTTCCTCGCTATGGACCCTTAGGTAGTTCAGTAAGGTAGAAATTTCTTCATAATGTTCCGTTCAGTAAGGGAGAAATTTCCTCTCTATGGGCTTTTAGGTAGTTCAGTAAGGTAGAAATTTCTCCATTATGGGGCGTTCAGTAAGGGAAAAATTGCCTCTCAATGGGCTCTTAGGTAGTTCAGTAAGGTAGAAATTTCTTCATTATGGGCCGTTCAGTAAGGGTGAAATTTCCTCTCTATGGGCTCTTAAGTAGTTCAGTAAGGTAGAAATTTCTTCATAATGGGCCGTTCAGTAAGAGAGAAATTTCCTCTCTATGGGCTCTTAGGTAGTTCAGTAAGGTAGAAATTTCTCCATTATGGGGCGTTCAGTAAGGGAAAAATTTCCTCTCTATGGGCTCTTAGGTAGTTCAGTAAGGTAGAAATTTCTTCATTATTGGCCGTTTAGTAATTGAAAAATTGCTTCTCAATGGGCTCTTAGGTAGTTCAGTAAGGTAGAAATTTCTTCATAATGGGCCGTTCAGTAAGGGAGAAATTTCCTCTCTATGGACTCTTAGGTAGTTCAGTAAGGTAGAAATTTCTCCATTATGGGGCGTTCAGTAAGGGAAAAATTTCCTCTCTATGGGCTCTTAGGTAGTTCAGTAAGGTAGAAATTTCTTCATTATTGGCCGTTCAGTAATTGAAAAATTGCTTCTTAATGGGCTCTTAGGTAGTTCAGTAAGGTAGAAATTTCTTCATAATGGGCCGTTCAGTAAGGGAGAAATTTCCTCTCTATGGACTCTTAGGTAGTTCAGTAAGGTAGAAATTTCTTCATTATGGCCCGTTCAGTAAGGGAGAAATTTCCTCTCTATGGGCTCTTAGGTAGTTCAGTAAGGTAGAAATTTCTTCACTATGAGCCGTTCGGTAAGGGAGAAATTTCCTCTCTATGGACCCTTAGGTAGTTCAGTAAGGGAGAAATTTCCTCTCTATGGGCTCTTAGGTAGTTCAGTAAGGTAGAAATTTCTTCATAATGGGCCGTTCAGTAATGGAGAAATTTCCTCTCTATGGACTCTTAGGTAGTTCAGTAAGGTAGAAATTTCTTCAATATGGGCCGTTCAGTAAGGGAGAAATTTCCTCTCTATGGACCCTTAGGTAGTTCAGTAAGGTAGAAATTTCTTCATTATTATATTCATATAGTAAGGGAGTAATTTCCTCTCTATGGGCTCTTAGGTAGTTCAGTAAGCTAGAAATTTCTTTATTATTGGCCGTTCAGTAAGAGAAAAATTTCCTCTCTATACGCTCTTAGGTAGTTCAGAAAGGTAGAAATTTCTTCATTATGGGCCGTTCAGTAAGGGTGAAATTTCCTCTATATGGGCGCTTAAGTAGTTCAGTAAGGTAGAAATTTCTTCATAATGGGCCGTTCAGTAAGGGAGAAATTTCCTCTCTATGGGCTCTTAGGTAGTTCAGTAAGGTAGAAATTTCTCCATTATGGGGCGTTCAGTAAGGGAAAAATTTCCTCTCTATGGGCTCTTAGGTAGTTCAGTAAGGTAGAAATTTCTTCATTATTGCCCGTTCAGTAATTGAAAAATTGCTTCTCAATGGGCTCTTAGGTAGTTCAGTAAGGTAGAAATTTCTTCATAATGGGCCGTTCAGTAAGGGAGAAATTTCCTCTCTATGGACTCTTAGGTGATGGCTGGATGCTGTAGAAATAGGGTAGGCACTGACTGGCGTCAACCTGGCGACGTCCAGTGTTGTAACTGTTACTGCGCATCAATTGTGCTTATTTTACCTCCTAGTGGTAGCCATCGGGTACTGGTTGGTGTCCATCCGGACCCGACTTGCTAAACTTATAAGCGCGAGTGTTGACCAAGAGAAAATTGCAGCACTATAAATACGACAGCGGACGAACTCTCTCGATGGAGTCAACGGTGGCGTTAAAGCTTCAAACGGAAGCACAACACTTTATCTGGGCTACTTCGACATATTCGGAGCTCAGGCCGATAAAGATTTCCAAGAATAAGTCAGGTTTTTGGAAAAGAGATGGTGGCGGATGAGCCCTTATTGGGCCAACGGCAGCGCTCATATCCCCGAAGCGGGATACTGACTTCGGTTTAAAACCGGCCCCTCGTCCTAGGGGTTTCAAAAAATGGAACTGGCCCTCCAGGTTGGGGGTTGTGCCGTCGGGGTAACTTCCTTACCACGTAAAAAAAAATTTAGTTATGAGAGAGACACAAGCCTCGGATAATGGACCCCCTCATTTAATACCACGACCCGGAACGTACACGGACTATGATATAAGAGTATGCACCTGGAATGTACGTACACTGTACACTCCTGGTGCTATTCAAAAACTTGAATCTGTCCTCACGCGGTACAAGGCAGATATTACCGCGATCCAGGAGATACGATGGATAGGATCAGGTATGCAAAAACGGAAAAATTGCGACATTTATTACAGCTGCCACAAAAGACTGCACATGTTAGGATGCGGATTCGTCGTGGGAAATCGGCTACGCTCAATGATAATTGACTTTAAGCCGATCAGCGATCGCCTGGCTGTGATCCGCATCAAGGCTACATTTCAAAACATCAGCATAATATGTGCACACGCCCCTACCGACGAAGCTGAAGACTCTATCAAGGAGGAGTTTTATGACCTCCTGGACGGAGCCTACGGAGCCTGTCCGGAGTATGATGTCAAAATCATACTCGGGGACTTCAATGCCAAAATCGGTAAGGAAAACATCTTCGGCGGATTAGTTGGAAAGCACAGCCTCCACGACACGACAACAGACAACGGCTTCCGGCTAATCGATTTTGCAGCAGCTCGTAATACGGTGATAAGTAGCACTAGGTTTCCAAGACTACAAATCCACACAGCAACCTGGCGCTCTCCAGATGGTCGAACCGCCAACCAAATCGACCACGTGCTAATAGATGCGAGGCACGCATCCAACATTCTGAATGTGCAAACGTTCAGAGGGGCAAACGTCGACTCTGACCATTTTCTTGTTGCAGCTAAGTTCAGAGCTCGACTATCCAATGAGAAGAAGCTGCAGACCGCCCAGAAAAAGAAATTCAACGTTGGAAGCCTTAGCACGTCTGGAGTAGCCAGAGCCTACAGGGAGCGCCTGAGTGAGAGACTCTCCGCTGTGCATTCACCATCCACAAACGCCAACAATCTGTGGAACCAGTATCGCGACATCATCAAAGGGGTAGCAGAGACCACCATAGGCTACCAGCCACCACCCAAAAAGAGCCCTTGGTATGATGATGAATGCGTACGCCGGAAAAAGGTGACAGAAAATGCACACTTGCAAGCGCTGCAACGCAAAACAAGGGCAGCGAGAGAAGAGTATCGAACCAGAAGAAGGGAGGAGAAGAAGATACTGCGTAAGAAGAAAAGGGCCCACGCAGCCTCCCAGCTCAAGGATATCGAAGAGTCCCGCGATAGGAACAACATCCGGATGTTTTTCAGGAAAGCCAAGCAACTGGCAGCTGGCTTCAAGCCCGGAACACAGGCTCTTCGAAACAGTGAAGGAAACCTAGTCACCGAAGCACAGGGAATAGTAGATGTATTTAAGCAGCATTTCCAGCAGCTACTTAATGGGCAGGTAGAGAGAGTGATAGGGCAAGAAGAGAACCCGCATCCAGTCAATGAAGAATCCATTCCCCCTCCTAGTTTTGAAGAGGTCGGCTCAGCTATCAAAAAGCTGAAGAACAACAAGGCCGCCGGCTCTGATGGTCTACCAGCAGAGCTTTTCAAACATGGTGGTGATGCTTTGGTGGGGTGCATGCACCAAGTCATCAACCAAGTGTGGGTGGATGAAGTCATGCCCGATGACTGGACTATCAGCTCTATATGCCCCATCTTCAAGAAAGGCGATCCTATGTCTTGTAAGAACTACCGAGGCATATCCCTGCTTAATGTCGCATATAAGATCCTATCCAACGTACTGTGTGAACGTCTGAAGCCTTTCTGCAGCACACTAATCGGCACGTACCAGTGTGGCTTCCGGCCCGGCAGATCGACGATCGACCAAATTTTCACACTAAGGCAAATCCTGGAAAAGACCAACGAATTTCAAGTCGAGACTCACCATCTCTTCATCGACTTTAAAGCCGCATATGATAGCATTCATCGTCTTGAGCTCTACAAGGCGATGGCCGAATTCGGGATCCCGGCTAAACTGATCCAGCTGTGCCGCGTGACGCTGGATAACACGCGGTGCAACGTGCAATTCGGCAACAGTTCCTCTGAACTATTCCAAACATGCACCGGATTTTGGCAAGGGGATGCGCTATCATGTGACTTCTTCAATCTTGTGCTGGAACAGATAGTGCGCAGGGCAGGTGTAAACACGGAAGGCACTATCTTCAACAAATCTGTCCAGTTGCTGGGATACGCAGACGACATCGACATCATCGGTCGCTCCCAGCGCGCCGTGTTAGAGGCTTTTACGGCAATTGAAGAAGAGGCGAAACGTGTTGGCCTTGAAGTGAATGAGGACAAAACCAAATACATGTTGTCAACAAACAAAGAAGCATCTGTCCACCGCCTAGGACAAAACGTCACTGTTGGCAACAATAACTTCGAAGTGGTTAAGGAGTTTACCTACCTCGGAGTAAATATCAACTCCACGAATGACAACTTAGTGGAGATTCGACGAAGACTTACCCTAGGAAACCGCTGCTACTTCGGTTTGGCGAAACAAATGGGGTCAAAACTCCTAACTCGAAAGACGAAATGTATGCTCTACAAAACTTTGATCCTGCCAGTTCTGCTGTATGGAGCCGAGTGCTGGACGATAAGCAGGAAAGCAGAGCAAATACTGAACACTTTCGAAAGAAAAATTCTTCGTCGGATATTCGGTCCCGTATGCGAGGAGGGCGAATGGAGGAGAAGATATAACCGCGAACTCTATGAGCTGTACCAGGATGTGGATGTAGTCCAAAAAGCCAAAACACGTCGACTACACTGGCTCGGCCACATCGAGCGAATGGACAATAATGCTCCAGCAAAGAGGATCTTCGAATCACAGCCCCCAGGTTCGAGAAGACAAGGAAGACCGAACCTCCGTTTTAAGGATCAAGCTATCGCGGATGCCAGAGCGCTTGGTCTAGATAACTGGAAGCAGCGTGCCCGGGATCGAAGAGAGTGGAAGGCTGCTGTGTCTCAGGCAGAGACTCTTCACGGGTCGGGAGCCCGTTAAGTAAGTAAGTAAGGACTCTTAGGTAGTTCAGTAAGGTAGAAATTTCTCCATTATGGGGCGTTCAGTAAGGGAAAAATTTCCTCTCTATGGGCTCTTAGGTAGTTGAGTAAGGTAGAAATTTCTTCATTATTGGCCGTTCAGTAATTGAAAAATTGCTTCTCAATGGGCTCTTAGGTAGTTCAGTAAGGTAGAAATTTCTTCATAATGGGCCGTTCAGTAAGGGAGAAATTTCCTCTCTATGGACTCTTAGGTAGTTCAGTAAGGTAGAAATTTCTTCATTATGGCCCGTTCAGTAAGGGAGAAATTTCCTCTCTATGGGCTCTTAGGTAGTTCAGTAAGGTAGAAATTTCTTCATTATGAGCCGTTCGGTAAGGGAGAAATTTCCTCTCTATGGACCCTTAGGTAGTTCAGTAAGGTAGAAATTTCTTCATAATGGGCCGTTCAGTAAGGGAGAAATTTCCTCTCTATGGGCTCTTAGGTAGTTCAGTAAGGTAGAAATTTCTTCATAATGGGCCGTTCAGTAATGGAGAAATTTCCTCTCTATGGACTCTTAGGTAGTTCAGTAAGGTAGAAATTTTTTCAATATGGGCCGTTCAGTAAGGGAGAAATTTCCTCTCTATGGACCCTTAGGTAGTTCAGTAAGGTAGAAATTTCTTCATTATTATATTTATATAGTAAGGGAGTAATTTCCTCTCTATGGGCTCTTAGGTAGTTCAGTAAGCTAGAAATTTCTTTATTATTGGCCGTTCAGTAAGAGAAAAATTTCCTCTCTATACGCTCTTAGGTAGTTCAGAAAGGTAGAAATTTCTTCCATATGGGCCGTTCAGTAAGGGAGAAATTTCCTCTCTATGGACCCTTAGGTAGTTCAGTAGGGTAGAAATTTCTTCATTATGAGCCGTTCGGTAAGGGAGAAATTTCCTCTCTATGGACCCTTAGGTAGTTCAGTAGGGTAGAAATTTCTTCATTATGAGCCGTTCGGTAAGGGAGAAATTTCCTCTCTATGGACCCTTAGGTAGTTCAGTAAGGTAGAAATTTCTTCATAATGGGCCGTTCAGTAAGGGAGAAATTTCCTCTCTATGGGCTCTTAGGTAGTTCAGTAAGGTAGAAATTTCTCCATTATGGGGCGTTCAGTAAGGGAAAAATGTCCTCTCTATGGGCTCTTAGGTAGTTCAGTAAGGTAGAAATTTCTTCATTATTGGCCGTTCAGTAATTGAAAAATTGCTTCTCAATGGGCTCTTAGGTAGTTCAGTAAGGTAGAAATTTCTTCATAATGGGCCGTTCAGTAAGGGAGAAATTTCCTCTCTATGGACTCTTAGGTAGTTCAGTAAGGTAGAAATTTCTTCATTATGGCCCGTTCAGTAAGGGAGAAATTTCCTCTCTATGGGCTCTTAGGTAGTTCAGTAAGGTAGAAATTTCTTCATTATGAGCCGTTCGGTAAGGGAGAAATTTCCTCTCTATGGACCCTTAGGTAGTTCAGTAAGGTAGAAATTTCTTCATAATGGGCCGTTCAGTAAGGGAGAAATTTCCTCTCTATGGGCTCTTAGGTAGTTCAGTAAGGTAGAAATTTCTCCATTATGGGGCGTTCAGTAAGGGAAAAATTGCCTCTCAATGGGCTCTTAGGTAGTTCAGTAAAGTAGAAATTTCTTCATTATGGGCCGTTCAGTAAGGGAGAAATTGCCTCTCAATGGGCTCTTAGGTAGTTCAGTAATGTAGAAATTTCTCCATTATGGGGCGTTCAGTAAGGGAAAAATTGCCTCTCAATGGGCTCTTAGGTAGTTCAGTAAGGTAGAAATTTCTCCATTATGGGGCGTTCAGTAAGGGAAAAATTGCCTCTCAATGGGCTCTTAGGTAGTTCAGTAAGGTAGAAATTTCTTCATTATGGGCCGTTCAGTAAGGTAGAAATTTCTTCATTATGGCCCGTTCAGTAAGGGAGAAATTTCCTCTCTATGGGCTCTTAGGTAGTTCAGTAAGGTAGAAATTTCTTCATTATGAGCCGTTCGGTAAGGGAGAAATTTCCTCTCTATGGACCCTTAGGTAGTTCAGTAAGGTAGAAATTTCTTCATAATGGGCCGTTCAGTAAGGGAGAAATTTCCTCTCTATGGGCTCTTAGGTAGTTCAGTAAGGTAGAAATTTCTCCATTATGGGGCGTTCAGTAAGGGAAAAATTGCCTCTCAATGGGCTCTTAGGTAGTTCAGTAAGGTAGAAATTTCTTCCTTATGGGTCGTTCAATAAGGGAGAAATTTCCTCTTTATGTACTCTTAGGTAGTTCAGTAAGGTAGAAATTTCTTCATTATGGCCCGTTCAGTAGGGGAGAAATTTCCTCTATATGGGCTCTTAGGTAGTTCAGTAATGTAGAAATTTCTCCATTATGGGGCGTTCAGTAAGGGAAAAATTTCCTCTCTATGGGCTCTTAGGTAGTTCAGTAAATTAGAAATTTCTTCATTATGGCCCGTTCAGTAGGGGAGAAATTTCCTCTATATGGGCTCTTAGGTAGTTCAGTAATGTAGAAATTTCTCCATTATGGGCCGTTCAGTAAGGGAAAAATTTCCTCTCTATGGGCTCTTAGGTAGTTCAGGTAGAAATTTCTTCATTATGGGCCGTTCAGTAAGAGAGAAATTTCCTTTCTAAGGGCCCTTAGGTAGTTCAGTAATGTAAAAATTTTTTCATTATGGGAAGTTCAGTAAGGGAGAAATTTCCTCTCTATGGGCTCTTAGGTAGTTCAGTAAGGTAGAAATTTCTCCATTATGGGGCGTTCAGTAAGGGAAAAATTTCCTCTCTATGGGCTCTTAGGTAGTTCAGTAAGGTAGAAATTTCTTCATTATTGGCCGTTCAGTAATTGAAAAATTGCTTCTCAATGGGCTCTTAGGTAGTTCAGTAAGGTAGAAATTTCTTCATAATGGGCCGTTCAGTAAGGGAGAAATTTCCTCTCTATGGACTCTTAGGTAGTTCAGTAAGGTAGAAATTTCTTCATTATGGCCCGTTCAGTAAGGGAGAAATTTCCTCTCTATGGGCTCTTAGGTAGTTCAGTAAGGTAGAAATTTCTTCATTATGAGCCGTTCGGTAAGGGAGAAATTTCCTCTCTATGGACCCTTAGGTAATTCAGTAAGGTAGAAATTTCTTCATAATGGGCCGTTCAGTAAGGGAGAAATTTCCTCTCTATGGGCTCTTAGGTAGTTCAGTAAGGTAGAAATTTCTTCATTATGGCCCGTTCAGTAAGGGAGAAATTTCCTCTCTATGGGCTCTTAGGTAGTTCAGTAAGGTAGAAATTTCTTCATAATGGGCCGTTCAGTAAGGGAGAAATTTCCTCTCTATGGACTCTTAGGTAGTTCAGTAAGGTAGAAATTTCTTCATTATGGCCCGTTCAGTAAGGGAGAAATTTCCTCTCTATGGGCTCTTAGGTAGTTCAGTAAGGTAGAAATTTCTTCATTATGAGCCGTTCGGTAAGGGAGAAATTTCCTCTCTATGGACCCTTAGGTAATTCAGTAAGGTAGAAATTTCTTCATAATGGGCCGTTCAGTAAGGGAGAAATTTCCTCTCTATGGGCTCTTAGGTAGTTCAGTAAGGTAGAAATTTCTCCATTATGGGGCGTTCAGTAAGGGAAAAATTGCCTCTCAATGGGCTCTTAGGTAGTTCAGTAAGGTAGAAATTTCTTCATTATGGGCCGTTCAGTAAGGGAGAAATTTTGTCTCTAAGCGCTCTTAGGTAGTTCAGTAATGTAGAAATTTCTCCATTATGGGGCGTTCAGTAAGGGAAAAATTGCCTCTCAATGGGCTCTTAGGTAGTTCAGTAAGGTAGAAATTTCTCCATTATGGGGCGTTCAGTAAGGGAAAAATTGCCTCTCAATGGGCTCTTAGGTAGTTCAGTAAGGTAGAAATTTCTTCATTATGGGCCGTTCAGTAACGTAGAAATTTCTTCATTATGGCCCGTTCAGTAAGGGAGAAATTTCCTCTCTATGTTCTCTTAGGTAGTTCAGTAAGGTAGAAATTTCTTCATTATGAGCCGTTCGGTAAGGGAGAAATTTCCTCTCTATGGACCCTTAATTAGTTCAGTAAGGTAGAAATTTCTTCATAATGGGCCGTTCAGTAAGGGAGAAATTTCCTCTCTATGGGCTCTTAGGTAGTTCAGTAAGGTAGAAATTTCTCCATTATGGGGCGTTCAGTAAGGGAAAAATTGCCTCTCAATGGGCTCTTAGGTAGTTCAGTAAGGTAGAAATTTCTTCATTATGGGCCGTTCAGTAAGGGAGAAATTTTGTCTCTAAGCGCTCTTAGGTAGTTCAGTAATGTAGAAATTTCTCCATTATGGGGCGTTCAGTAAGGGAAAAATTGCCTCTCAATGGGCTCTTAGGTAGTTCAGTAAGGTAGAAATTTCTCCATTATGGGGCGTTCAGTAAGGGAAAAATTGCCTCTCAATGGGCTCTTAGGTAGTTCAGTAAGGTAGAAATTTCTTCATTATGGGCCGTTCAGTAACGTAGAAATTTCTTCATTATGGCCCGTTCAGTAAGGGAGAAATTTCCTCTCTATGTTCTCTTAGGTAGTTCAGTAAGGTAGAAATTTCTTCATTATGAGCCGTTCGGTAAGGGAGAAATTTCCTCTCTATGGACCCTTAATTAGTTCAGTAAGGTAGAAATTTCTTCATAATGGGCCGTTCAGTAAGGGAGAAATTTCCTCTCTATGGGCTCTTAGGTAGTTCAGTAAGGTAGAAATTTCTCCATTATGGGGCGTTCAGTAAGGGAAAAATTGCCTCTCAATGGGCTCTTAGGTAGTTCAGTAAGGTAGAAATTTCTTCCTTATGGGTCGTTCAGTAATTGAGAAATTTCCTCTTTATGTACTCTTAGGTAGTTCAGTAAGGTAGAAATTTCTTCATTATGGCCCGTTCAGTAGGGGAGAAATTTCCTCTATATGGGCTCTTAGGTAGTTCAGTAATGTAGAAATTTCTCCATTATGGGGCGTTCAGTAAGGGAAAAATTTCCTCTCTATTAGCTCTTAGGTAGTTCAGTAAGGTAGAAATTTCTTCATTATTGGCCGTTCAGTAATTGAAAAATTGCTCCTCAATGGGCTCTTAGGTAGTTCAGTAAGGTAGAAATTTCTTCATTATTGGATGTTCAGTAAGAGAAAAATTTCCTCTCTATACGCTCTTAGGTAGTTCAGAAAGGTAGAAATTTCTTCCATATGGGCCGTTCAGTAATAGAGAAATTTCCTCTCTATGGACCCTTAGGTAGTTCAGTAGGGTAGAAATTTCTTCATTCTGAGCCGTTCGGTAAGGGAGAAATTTCCTCTCTATGGACCCTTAGGTAGTTCAGTAGGGTAGAAATTTCTTCATTATGAGCCGTTCGGTAAGGGAGAAATTTCCTCTCTATGGACCCTTAGGTAGTTCAGTAAGGTAGAAATTTCTTCATAATGGGCCGTTCAGTAAGGGAGAAATTTCCTCTCTATGGGCTCTTAGGTAGTTCAGTAAGGTAGAAATTTCTCCATTATGGGGCGTTCAGTAAGGGAAAAATTTCCTCTCTATGGGCTCTTAGGTAGTTCAGTAAGGTAGAAATTTCTTCATTATTGGCCGTTCAGTAATTGAAAAATTGCTTCTCAATGGGCTCTTAGGTAGTTCAGTAAGGTAGAAATTTCTTCATAATGGGCCGTTCAGTAAGGGAGAAATTTCCTCTCTATGGACTCTTAGGTAGTTCAGTAAGGTAGAAATTTCTTCATTATGGCCCGTTCAGTAAGGGAGAAATTTCCTCTCTATGGGCTCTTAGGTAGTTCAGTAAGGTAGAAATTTCTTCATTATGAGCCGTTCGGTAAGGGAGAAATTTCCTCTCTATGGACCCTTAGGTAGTTCAGTAAGGTAGAAATTTCTTCATAATGGGCCGTTCAGTAAGGGAGAAATTTCCTCTCTATGGGCTCTTAGGTAGTTCAGTAAGGTAGAAATTTCTTCATTATGAGCCGTTCGGTAAGGGAGAAATTTCCTCTCTATGGACCCTTAGGTAGTTCAGTAAGGTAGAAATTTCTTCATAATGGGCCGTTCAGTAAGGGAGAAATTTCCTCTCTATGGGCTCTTAGGTAGTTCAGTAAGGTAGAAATTTCTCCATTATGGGGCGTTCAGTAAGGGAAAAATTGCCTCTCAATGGGCTCTTAGGTAGTTCAGTAAGGTAGAAATTTCTTCATTATTTGCCGTTCAGTAAGGGAGAAATTTTGTCTCTAAGCGCTCTTAGGTAGTTCAGTAAGGTAGAAATTTCTTCCTTATGGGTCGTTCAGTAAGGGAGAAATTTCCTCTTTATGTACTCTTAGGTAGTTCAGTAATGTAGAAATTTCTCCATTATGGAGCGTTCAGTAAGGGAAAAATTGCCTCTCAATGGGCTCTTAGGTAGTTCAGTAAGGTAGAAATTTCTCCATTATGGGGCGTTCAGTAAGGGAAAAATTGCCTCTCAATGGGCTCTTAGGTAGTTCAGTAAGGTAGAAATTTCTTCATTATGGGCCGTTCAGTAAGGTAGAAATTTCTTCATTATGGCCCTTTCAGTAAGGGAGAAATTTAATCTCTATGGGCTCTTAGGTAGTTCAGTAAGGTAGAAATTTCTTCATTATGAGCCATTCGGTAAGGGAGAAATTTCCTCTCTATGGACCCTTAGGTAGTTCAGTAAGGTAGAAATTTCTTCATTATGGGCCGTTCAGTAAGGTAGAAATTTCTTCATTATGGCCCGTTCAGTAAGGGAGAAATTTAATCTCTATGGGCTCTTAGGTAGTTTAGTAAGGTAGAAATTGCTTCATTATGAGCCGTTCGGTAAGGGAGAAATTTCCTCTCTATGGACCCTTAGGTAGTTCAGTAAGGTAGAAATTTCTTCATAATGGGCCGTTCAGTAAGGGAGAAATTTCCTCTCTATGGGCTCTTAGGTAGTTCAGTAAGGTAGAAATTTCTGAATTATGGGGCGTTCAGTAAGGGAAAAATTGCCTCTCAATGGGCTCTTAGGTAGTTCAGTAAGGTAGAAATTTCTTCATAATGGGCCGTTCAGTAAGGGAGAAATTTTGTCTCTAAGCGCTCTTAGGTAGTTCAGTAAGGTAGAAATTTCTTCCTTATGGGTCGTTCAGTAAGGGAGAAATTTCCTCTTTATGTACTCTTAGGTAGTTCAGTAATGTAGAAATTTCTCCATTATGGAGCGTTCAGTAAGCAAAAAATTGCCTCTCAATGGGCTCTTAGGTAGTTCAGTAAGGTAGAAATTTCTCCATTATGGGGCGTTCAGTAAGTTAAAAATTGCCTCTCAATGGGCTCTTAGGTAGTTCAGTAAGGTAAAAATTTCTTCATTATGGGCCGTTCAGTAAGGTAGAAATTTCTTCATTATGGCCCGTTCAGTAAGGGAGAAATTTAATCTCTATGGGCTCTTAGGTAGTTCAGTAAGGTAGAAATTTCTTCATTATGAGCCGTTCATTAAGGGAGAAATTTCCTCTCTATGGACCCTTAGGTAGTTCAGTAAGGTAGAAATTTCTTCCTTATGGGTCGTTCAGTAAGGGAGAAATTTCCTCTTTATGTACTCTTAGGTAGTTCAGTAAGGTAGAAATTTCTTCATTATGGCCCGTTCAGTAGGGGAGAAATTTCCTCTATATGGAACTTTAGGTAGTTCAGTAAGGTAGAAATTTCTCCATTATGGGGCGTTCAGTAAGGGAAAAATTTCCTCTCTATGGGCTCTTAGGTAGTTCAGTAAATTAGAAATTTCTTCATTATGGGCCGTTCAGTAAGGGAAAAATTTCCTCTCTATGGGCTCTTAGGTAGTTCAGGTAGAAATTTCTTCATTATGGGCCGTTCAGTAAGAGAGAAATTTCCTTTCTAAGGGCCCTTAGGTAGTTCAGTAATGTAAAAATTTGTTCATTATGGGAAGTTCAGTAAGGGAGAAATTTCCTCTCTATGGGCTCTTAGGTAGGTCAGTAAAGTAGAAATTTCTTCATTATGATTATTTCAGTAAGGGAAGAATTTCCTCACTATGGGCTCTTAGGTAGTTTAGTAAGGTAGAAATTTTTTCATTATGGGCCGTTCAGTAAGGGTAAAATTTCCTCTCTATGGGCTCTTAGGTAGTTCAGTAAGGTAGAAATTTCTTCATAATGTGCAGTTGAGTTAGGGAAAAATTTCCTCTCTATGGGCTCTAAGGTAATCCAGTAAGGTAGAAATTTCTTCATTATGGGCCGTTCAGTAAGTAAAAAAATTCCTCTCTATGGGCCCTTAGGTAGTTCAGTAAGGTAGAAATTTCTTCATTATAGGCCGTTCAGTAAGGGAGAAATTACCTCCCTATGGGCTCTTAGGTAGTTCAGTAAGGTAGAAATTTCTTCATTATGGGCCGTTCAGTAAGGGAGAAATTTGATCTCTATGATCTCTTAGGTAGTTCAGTAAGGTAGAAATTTGGGCTCATAGGTAGCTCAGTAGGGTAGAAATTTCTTCATTATGAGCCGTTCACTAAGGGAGAAATTTCCTCTCTATGGACCCTTAGGTAGTTCGGTAAAGTAGAAATTTCTTCATTATGGTCCGTTCAGTAAGGGAAAAATTTCCTCTCTATGGGCTCTTAGGTAGTTCAGTAAATTAGAAATTTCTTCATTATGGGCCGTTCAGTAAGGGAAAAATTTCCTCTCTATGGGCTCTTAGGTAGTTCAGTAAGGTAGAAATTTCTTCAATATGTTCCGTTCAGTAAGGGAGAAATTTCCTCTCTATGGACCCTTAGGTAGTTCAGTAAGGTAGAAATTTCTTCATTATTATATTCATATAGTAAGGGAGTAATTTCCTCTCTATGGGCTCTTAGGTAGTTCAGTAAGCTAGAAATTTCTTTATTATTGGCCGGTCAGTAAGAGAAAAATTTCCTCTCTATTCGCTCTTAGGTAGTTCAGTAAGGTAGAAATTTCTTCCATATGGGCCGTTCAGTAAGGGAGAAATTTCCTCTCTATGGACCCTTAGGTAGTTCAGTAGGGTAGAAATTTCTTCATTATGAGCCGTTCGGTAAGGGAGAAATTTCCTCGCTATGGACCCTTAGGTAGTTCAGTAAGGTAGAAATTTCTTCATAATGGGCCGTTCAGTAAGGGAGAAATTTCCTCTCTATGGGCTCTTAGGTAGTTCAGTAAGGTAGAAATTTCTCCATTATGGGGCGTTCAGTAAGGGAAAAATTGCCTCTCAATGGGCTCTTAGGTAGTTCAGTAAGGTAGAAATTTCTTCATTATGAGCCGTTCGGTAAGGGAGAAATTTCCTCTCTATGGACCCTTAGGTAGTTCAGTAAGGTAGAAATTTCTTCATAATGGGCCGTTCAGTAAGGGAGAAATTTCCTCTCTATGGGCTCTTAGGTAGTTCAGTAAGGTAGAAATTTCTCCATTATGGGGCGTTCAGTAAGGGAAAAATTGCCTCTCAATGGGCTCTTAGGTAGTTCAGTAAGGTAGAAATTTTTTCATTATGGGCCGTTCAGTAAGGGTGAAATTTCCTCTCTATGGGCTCTTAAGTAGTTCAGTAAGGTAGAAATTTCTTCATAATGGGCCGTTCAGTAAGGGAGAAATTTCCTCTTTATGTACTCTTAGGTAGTTCAGTAAGGAAGAAATTTCTTCATAATGGGCCGTTCAGTAAGGGAGAAATTTCCTCTCTATGGGCTCTTAGGTAGTTCAGTAAGGTAGAAATTTCTCCATTATGGGGCGTTCAGTAAGGGAAAAATTTCCTCTCTATGGGCTCTTAGGTAGTTCAGTAAGGTAGAAATTTCTTCATTATTGGCCGTTCAGTAATTGAAAAATTGCTTCTCAATGGGCTCTTAGGTAGTTCAGTAAGGTAGAAATTTCTTCATAATGGGCCGTTCAGTAAGGGAGAAATTTCCTCTCTATGGACTCTTAGGTAGTTCAGTAAGGTAGAAATTTCTCCATTATGGGGCGTTCAGTAAGGGAAAAATTTCCTCTCTATGGGCTCTTAGGTAGTTCAGTAAGGTAGAAATTTCTTCATTATTGGCCGTTCAGTAATTGAAAAATTGCTTCTCAATTCGCTCTTAGGTAGTTCAGTAAGGTAGAAATTTCTTCATAATGGGCCGTTCAGTAAGGGAGAGATTTCCTCTCTATGGACTCTTAAGTAGTTCATTAAGGTAGAAATTTCTTCATTATGGTCCGTTCAGTAAGGGAGAAATTTCCTCTCTATGGGCTCTTAGGTAGTTCAGTAAGGTAGAAATTTCTTCATTATGAGCCGTTCAGTAAGGGAAAAATTTCCTCTCTATGGACCCTTAGGTAGTTCAGTAAGGTAGAAATTTCTTCATAATGGGCCGTTCAGTAAGGGAGAAATTTCCTCTCTATGGGCTCTTAGGTAGTTCAGTAAGGTAGAAATTTCTTCATAATGGGCCGTTCAGTAATGGAGAAATTTCCTCTCTATGGACTCTTAGGTAGTTCAGTAAGGTAGAAATTTCTTCAATATGGGCCGTTCAGTAAGGGAGAAATTTCCTCTCTATGGACCCTTAGGTAGTTCAGTAAGGTAGAAATTTCTTCATAATGGGCCGTTCAGTAAGGGAGAAATTTCCTCTCTATGGGCTCTTAGGTAGTTCAGTAAGGTAGAAATTTCTCCATTATGGGGCGTTCAGTAAGGGAAAAATTGCCTCTCAATGGGCTCTTAGGTAGTTCAGTAAGGTAGAAATTTCTTCATTATGGGCCGTTCAGTAAGGGTGAAATTTCCTCTCTATGGGCTCTTAAGTAGTTCAGTAAGGTAGAAATTTCTTCATAATGGGCCGTTCAGTAAGGGAGAAATTTCCTCTTTATGTACTCTTAGGTAGTTCAGTAAGGAAGATATTTCTTCATAATGGGCCGTTCAGTAAGGGAGAAATTTCCTCTCTATGGGCTCTTAGGTAGTTCAGTAAGGTAGAAATTTCTCCATTATGGGGCGTTCAGTAAGGGAAAAATTTCCTCTCTATGGGCTCTTAGGTAGTTCAGTAAGGTAGAAATTTCTTCATTATTGGCCGTTCAGTAATTGAAAAATTGCTTCTCAATGGGCTCTTAGGTAGTTCAGTAAGGTAGAAATTTCTTCATAATGGGCCGTTCAGTAAGGGAGAAATTTCCTCTCTATGGACTCTTAGGTAGTTCAGTAAGGTAGAAATTTCTCCATTATGGGGCGTTCAGTAAGGGAAAAATTTCCTCTCTATGGGCTCTTAGGTAGTTCAGTAAGGTAGAAATTTCTTCATTATTGGCCGTTCAGTAATTGAAAAATTGCTTCTCAATGGGCTCTTAGGTAGTTCAGTAAGGTAGAAATTTCTTCATAATGGGCCGTTCAGTAAGGGAGAGATTTCCTCTCTATGGACTCTTAAGTAGTTCAGTAAGGTAGAAATTTCTTCATTATGGTCCGTTCAGTAAGGGAGAAATTTCCTCTCTATGGGCTCTTAGGTAGTTCAGTAAGGTAGAAATGTCTTCATTATGAGCCGTTCGGTAAGGGAAAAATTTCCTCTCTATGGACCCTTAGGTAGTTCAGTAAGGTAGAAATTTCTTCATAATGGGCCGTTCAGTAAGGGAGAAATTTCCTCTCTATGGGCTCTTAGGTAGTTCAGTAAGGTAGAAATTTCTTCATAATGGGCCGTTCAGTAATGGAGAAATTTCCTCTCTATGGACTCTTAGGTAGTTCAGTAAGGTAGAAATTTCTTCAATATGGGCCGTTCAGTAAGGGAGAAATTTCCTCTCTATGGACCCTTAGGTAGTTCAGTAAGGTAGAAATTTCTTCATAATGGGCCGTTCAGTAAGGGAGAAATTTCCTCTCTATGGGCTCTTAGGTAGTTCAGTAAGGTAGAAATTTCTTCATAATGGGCCGTTCAGTAAGGGAGAGATTTCCTCTCTATGGACTCTTAAGTAGTTCAGTAAGGTAGAAATTTCTTCATTATGGTCCGTTCAGTAAGGGAGAAATTTCCTCTCTATGGGCTCTTAGGTAGTTCAGTAAGGTAGAAATTTCTTCATTATGAGCCGTTCAGTAAGGGAAAAATTTCCTCTCTATGGACCCTTAGGTAGTTCAGTAAGGTAGAAATTTCTTCATAATGGGCCGTTCAGTAAGGGAGAAATTTCCTCTCTATGGGCTCTTAGGTAGTTCAGTAAGGTAGAAATTTCTTCATAATGGGCCGTTCAGTAAGGGAGAGATTTCCTCTCTATGGACTCTTAAGTAGTTCATTAAGGTAGAAATTTCTTCATTATGGTCCGTTCAGTAAGGGAGAAATTTCCTCTCTATGGGCTCTTAGGTAGTTCAGTAAGGTAGAAATTTCTTCATTATGAGCCGTTCAGTAAGGGAAAAATTTCCTCTCTATGGACCCTTAGGTAGTTCAGTAAGGTAGAAATTTCTTCATAATGGGCCGTTCAGTAAGGGAGAAATTTCCTCTCTATGGGCTCTTAGGTAGTTCAGTAAGGTAGAAATTTCTTCATAATGGGCCGTTCAGTAAGGGAGAGATTTCCTCTCTATGGACTCTTAAGTAGTTCATTAAGGTAGAAATTTCTTCATTATGGTCCGTTCAGTAAGGGAGAAATTTCCTCTCTATGGGCTCTTAGGTAGTTCAGTAAGGTAGAAATTTCTTCATTATGAGCCGTTCAGTAAGGGAAAAATTTCCTCTCTATGGACCCTTAGGTAGTTCAGTAAGGTAGAAATTTCTTCATAATGGGCCGTTCAGTAAGGGAGAAATTTCCTCTCTATGGGCTCTTAGGTAGTTCAGTAAGGTAGAAATTTCTTCATAATGGGCCGTTCAGTAATGGAGAAATTTCCTCTCTATGGACTCTTAGGTAGTTCAGTAAGGTAGAAATTTCTTCAATATGGGCCGTTCAGTAAGGGAGAAATTTCCTCTCTATGGACCCTTAGGTAGTTCAGTAATGTAGAAATTTCTCCATTATGGAGCGTTCAGTAAGCAAAAAATTGCCTCTCAATGGGCTCTTAGGTAGTTCAGTAAGGTAGAAATTTCTCCATTATGGGGCGTTCAGTAAGGGAAAAATTGCCTCTCAATGGGCTCTTAGGTAGTTCAGTAAGGTAAAAATTTCTTCATTATGGGCCGTTCAGTAAGGTAGAAATTTCTTCATTATGGCCCGTTCAGTAAGGGAGAAATTTAATCTCTATGGGCTCTTAGGTAGTTCAGTAAGGTAGAAATTTCTTCATTATGAGCCGTTCATTAAGGGAGAAATTTCCTCTCTATGGACCCTTAGGTAGTTCAGTAAGGTAGAAATTTCTTCCTTATGGGTCGTTCAGTAAGGGAGAAATTTCCTCTTTATGTACTCTTAGGTAGTTCAGTAAGGTAGAAATTTCTTCATTATGGCCCGTTCAGTAGGGGAGAAATTTCCTCTATATGGAACTTTAGGTAGTTCAGTAAGGTAGAAATTTCTCCATTATGGGGCGTTCAGTAAGGGAAAAATTTCCTCTCTATGGGCTCTTAGGTAGTTCAGGTAGAAATTTCTTCATTATGGGCCGTTCAGTAAGAGAGAAATTTCCTTTCTAAGGGCCCTTAGGTAGTTCAGTAATGTAAAAATTTGTTCATTATGGGAAGTTCAGTAAGGGAGAAATTTCCTCTCTATGGGCTCTTAGGTAGGTCAGTAAAGTAGAAATTTCTTCATTATGATTATTTCAGTAAGGGAAGAATTTCCTCACTATGGGCTCTTAGGTAGTTTAGTAAGGTAGAAATTTTTTCATTATGGGCCGTTCAGTAAGGGTAAAATTTCCTCTCTATGGGCTCTTAGGTAGTTCAGTAAGGTAGAAATTTCTTCATAATGTGCAGTTGAGTTAGGGAAAAATTTCCTCTCTATGGGCTCTAAGGTAATCCAGTAAGGTAGAAATTTCTTCATTATGGGCCGTTCAGTAAGTAAAAAAATTCCTCTCTATGGGCCCTTAGGTAGTTCAGTAAGGTAGAAATTTCTTCATTATAGGCCGTTCAGTAAGGGAGAAATTACCTCCCTATGGGCTCTTAGGTAGTTCAGTAAGGTAGAAATTTCTTCATTATGGGCCGTTCAGTAAGGGAGAAATTTGATCTCTATGATCTCTTAGGTAGTTCAGTAAGGTAGAAATTTGGGCTCATAGGTAGCTCAGTAGGGTAGAAATTTCTTCATTATGAGCCGTTCACTAAGGGAGAAATTTCCTCTCTATGGACCCTTAGGTAGTTCGGTAAAGTAGAAATTTCTTCATTATGGTCCGTTCAGTAAGGGAAAAATTTCCTCTCTATGGGCTCTTAGGTAGTTCAGTAAATTAGAAATTTCTTCATTATGGGCCGTTCAGTAAGGGAAAAATTTCCTCTCTATGGGCTCTTAGGTAGTTCAGTAAGGTAGAAATTTCTTCAATATGTTCCGTTCAGTAAGGGAGAAATTTCCTCTCTATGGACCCTTAGGTAGTTCAGTAAGGTAGAAATTTCTTCATTATTATATTCATATAGTAAGGGAGTAATTTCCTCTCTATGGGCTCTTAGGTAGTTCAGTAAGCTAGAAATTTCTTTATTATTGGCCGGTCAGTAAGAGAAAAATTTCCTCTCTATTCGCTCTTAGGTAGTTCAGTAAGGTAGAAATTTCTTCCATATGGGCCGTTCAGTAAGGGAGAAATTTCCTCTCTATGGACCCTTAGGTAGTTCAGTAGGGTAGAAATTTCTTCATTATGAGCCGTTCGGTAAGGGAGAAATTTCCTCGCTATGGACCCTTAGGTAGTTCAGTAAGGTAGAAATTTCTTCATAATGGGCCGTTCAGTAAGGGAGAAATTTCCTCTCTATGGGCTCTTAGGTAGTTCAGTAAGGTAGAAATTTCTCCATTATGGGGCGTTCAGTAAGGGAAAAATTGCCTCTCAATGGGCTCTTAGGTAGTTCAGTAAGGTAGAAATTTCTTCATTATGAGCCGTTCGGTAAGGGAGAAATTTCCTCTCTATGGACCCTTAGGTAGTTCAGTAAGGTAGAAATTTCTTCATAATGGGCCGTTCAGTAAGGGAGAAATTTCCTCTCTATGGGCTCTTAGGTAGTTCAGTAAGGTAGAAATTTCTCCATTATGGGGCGTTCAGTAAGGGAAAAATTGCCTCTCAATGGGCTCTTAGGTAGTTCAGTAAGGTAGAAATTTTTTCATTATGGGCCGTTCAGTAAGGGTGAAATTTCCTCTCTATGGGCTCTTAAGTAGTTCAGTAAGGTAGAAATTTCTTCATAATGGGCCGTTCAGTAAGGGAGAAATTTCCTCTTTATGTACTCTTAGGTAGTTCAGTAAGGAAGAAATTTCTTCATAATGGGCCGTTCAGTAAGGGAGAAATTTCCTCTCTATGGGCTCTTAGGTAGTTCAGTAAGGTAGAAATTTCTCCATTATGGGGCGTTCAGTAAGGGAAAAATTTCCTCTCTATGGGCTCTTAGGTAGTTCAGTAAGGTAGAAATTTCTTCATTATTGGCCGTTCAGTAATTGAAAAATTGCTTCTCAATGGGCTCTTAGGTAGTTCAGTAAGGTAGAAATTTCTTCATAATGGGCCGTTCAGTAAGGGAGAAATTTCCTCTCTATGGACTCTTAGGTAGTTCAGTAAGGTAGAAATTTCTCCATTATGGGGCGTTCAGTAAGGGAAAAATTTCCTCTCTATGGGCTCTTAGGTAGTTCAGTAAGGTAGAAATTTCTTCATTATTGGCCGTTCAGTAATTGAAAAATTGCTTCTCAATTCGCTCTTAGGTAGTTCAGTAAGGTAGAAATTTCTTCATAATGGGCCGTTCAGTAAGGGAGAGATTTCCTCTCTATGGACTCTTAAGTAGTTCATTAAGGTAGAAATTTCTTCATTATGGTCCGTTCAGTAAGGGAGAAATTTCCTCTCTATGGGCTCTTAGGTAGTTCAGTAAGGTAGAAATTTCTTCATTATGAGCCGTTCAGTAAGGGAAAAATTTCCTCTCTATGGACCCTTAGGTAGTTCAGTAAGGTAGAAATTTCTTCATAATGGGCCGTTCAGTAAGGGAGAAATTTCCTCTCTATGGGCTCTTAGGTAGTTCAGTAAGGTAGAAATTTCTTCATAATGGGCCGTTCAGTAATGGAGAAATTTCCTCTCTATGGACTCTTAGGTAGTTCAGTAAGGTAGAAATTTCTTCAATATGGGCCGTTCAGTAAGGGAGAAATTTCCTCTCTATGGACCCTTAGGTAGTTCAGTAAGGTAGAAATTTCTTCATAATGGGCCGTTCAGTAAGGGAGAAATTTCCTCTCTATGGGCTCTTAGGTAGTTCAGTAAGGTAGAAATTTCTCCATTATGGGGCGTTCAGTAAGGGAAAAATTGCCTCTCAATGGGCTCTTAGGTAGTTCAGTAAGGTAGAAATTTCTTCATTATGGGCCGTTCAGTAAGGGTGAAATTTCCTCTCTATGGGCTCTTAAGTAGTTCAGTAAGGTAGAAATTTCTTCATAATGGGCCGTTCAGTAAGGGAGAAATTTCCTCTTTATGTACTCTTAGGTAGTTCAGTAAGGAAGATATTTCTTCATAATGGGCCGTTCAGTAAGGGAGAAATTTCCTCTCTATGGGCTCTTAGGTAGTTCAGTAAGGTAGAAATTTCTCCATTATGGGGCGTTCAGTAAGGGAAAAATTTCCTCTCTATGGGCTCTTAGGTAGTTCAGTAAGGTAGAAATTTCTTCATTATTGGCCGTTCAGTAATTGAAAAATTGCTTCTCAATGGGCTCTTAGGTAGTTCAGTAAGGTAGAAATTTCTTCATAATGGGCCGTTCAGTAAGGGAGAAATTTCCTCTCTATGGACTCTTAGGTAGTTCAGTAAGGTAGAAATTTCTCCATTATGGGGCGTTCAGTAAGGGAAAAATTTCCTCTCTATGGGCTCTTAGGTAGTTCAGTAAGGTAGAAATTTCTTCATTATTGGCCGTTCAGTAATTGAAAAATTGCTTCTCAATGGGCTCTTAGGTAGTTCAGTAAGGTAGAAATTTCTTCATAATGGGCCGTTCAGTAAGGGAGAGATTTCCTCTCTATGGACTCTTAAGTAGTTCAGTAAGGTAGAAATTTCTTCATTATGGTCCGTTCAGTAAGGGAGAAATTTCCTCTCTATGGGCTCTTAGGTAGTTCAGTAAGGTAGAAATTTCTTCATTATGAGCCGTTCGGTAAGGGAAAAATTTCCTCTCTATGGACCCTTAGGTAGTTCAGTAAGGTAGAAATTTCTTCATAATGGGCCGTTCAGTAAGGGAGAAATTTCCTCTCTATGGGCTCTTAGGTAGTTCAGTAAGGTAGAAATTTCTTCATAATGGGCCGTTCAGTAATGGAGAAATTTCCTCTCTATGGACTCTTAGGTAGTTCAGTAAGGTAGAAATTTCTTCAATATGGGCCGTTCAGTAAGGGAGAAATTTCCTCTCTATGGACCCTTAGGTAGTTCAGTAAGGTAGAAATTTCTTCATTATTATATTCATATAGTAAGGGCGTAATTTCCTCTCTATGGGCTCTTAGGTAGTTCAGTAACCTAGAAATTTCTTCATTATGAGCCGTTCAGTAAGAGAAAAATTTCCTCTCTATACGCTCTTAGGTAGTTCAGAAAATTAGAAATTTCTTCCATATGGGCCGTTCAGTAAGGGAGAAATTTCCTCTCTATGGACCCTTAGGTAGTTCAGTAGGGTAGAAATTTCTTCATTATGAGCCGTTCGGTAAGGGAGAAATTTCCTCTCTATGGACCCTTAGGTAGTTCAGTAGGGTAGAAATTTCTTCATTATGAGCCGTTCGGTAAGGGAGAAATTTCCTCTCTATGGACCCTTAGGTAGTTCAGTAAGGTAGAAATTTCTTCATAATGGGCCGTTCAGTAAGTGAGAAATTTCCTCTCTATGGGCTCTTAGGTAGTTCAGTAAGGTAGAAATTTCTCCATTATGGGGCGTTCAGTAAGGGAAAAATTTCCTCTCTATGGGCTCTTAGGTAGTTCAGTAAGGTAGAAATTTCTTCATTATTGGCCGTTCAGTAATTGAAAAATTGCTTCTCAATGGGCTCTTAGGTAGTTCAGTAAGGTAGAAATTTCTTCATAATGGGCCGTTCAGTAAGGGAGAAATTTCCTCTCTATGGACTCTTAGGTAGTTCAGTAAGGTAGAAATTTCTCCATTATGGGGCGTTCAGTAAGGGAAAAATTTCCTCACTATGGGCTCTTAGGTAGTTTAGTAAGGTAGAAATTTTTCCATTATGTAGCGTTCAGTAAGGGAAAAATTTCCTCTCTATGGGCTCTTAGGTAGTTCAGTAAGGTAGAAATTTCTTCATTATTGGCCGTTCAGTAAGAGAAAAATTTCCTCTCTATACGCTCTTAGGTAGTTCAGAAAGGTAGAAATTTCTTCCATATGGGCCGTTCAGTAATAGAGAAATTTCCTCTCTATGGACCCTTAGGTAGTTCAGTAGGGTAGAAATTTCTTCATTATGAGCCGTTCGGTAAGGGAGAAATTTCCTCTCTATGGACCCTTAGGTAGTTCAGTAAGGTAGAAATTTCTTTATAATGGGCCGCTCAGTAAGGGAGAAATTTCCTCTCTATGGGCTCTTAGGTAGTTCAGTAAGGTAGAAATTTCTCCATTATGGGGCGTTCAGTAAGGGAAAAATTTCCTCTCTATGGGCTCTTAGGTAGTTCAGTAAGGTAGAAATTTCTTCATTATTGGCCGTTCAGTAATTGAAAAATTGCTTCTCAATGGGCTCTTAGGTAGTTCAGTAAGGTAGAAATTTCTTCATAATGGGCCGTTCAGTAAGGGAGAAATTTTGTCTCTAAGCGCTCTTAGGTAGTTCAGTAAGGTAGAAATTTCTTCCTTATGGGTCGTTCAGTAAGGGAGAAATTTCCTCTTTATGTACTCTTAGGTAGTTCAGTAAGGTAGAAATTTCTTCATTATGGCCCGTTCAGTAGGGGAGAAATTTCCTCTATATGGGCTCTTAGGTAGTTCAGTAATGTAGAAATTTCTCCATTATGGGGCGTTCAGTAAGGGAAAAATTTCCTCTCTATGGGCTCTTAGGTAGTTCAGTAAATTAGAAATTTCTTCATTATGGGCCGTTCAGTAAGGGAAAAATTTCCCCTCTATGGGCTCTTAGGTAGTTCAGTAAGGTTGAAATTTCTTCATTATGAGCCGTTCATTAAGGGAGAAATTTCCTCTCTATGGACCCTTAGGTATTTCAGTAAGGTAGAAATTTCTTCATTATTTGTCGTTCAGTAAGGGAGAAATTTCCTCTCTTTTGACTCTTAGGTAGTTCAGTAAGGTAGAAACTTCTTCATTATGAGCCGTTCGGTAAGGGAGAAATTTCCTCTCTATGGACCCTTAGGTAGTTCAGTAAGGTAGAAATTTCTTCATAATGGGCCGTTCAGTAAATGAGAAATTTCCTCTCTATGGTCTCGTAGGTAGTTCAGTAAGGTAGAAATTTCCTCATTATGGTCCGTTCAGTAAGGGAGAAATTTCCTCTCTATGGGCTCTTAGGTAGTTCAGTAAGGTAGAAATTTCTTCATTATGAGCCGTTCGGTAAGGGAAAAATTTCCTCTCTATGGACCCTTAGGTAGTTCAGTAAGGTAGAAATTTCTTCATAATGGGCCGTTCAGTAAGGGAGAAATTTCCTCTCTATGGGCTCTTAGGTAGTTCAGTAAGGTAGAAATTTCTTCATAATGGGCCGTTCAGTAATGGAGAAATTTCCTCTCTATGGACTCTTAGGTAGTTCAGTAAGGTAGAAATTTCTTCAATATGGGCCGTTCAGTAAGGGAGAAATTTCCTCTCTATGGACCCTTAGGTAGTTCAGTAAGGTAGAAATTTCTTCATAATGGGCCGTTCAGTAAGGGAGAAATTTCCTCTCTATGGGCTCTTAGGTAGTTCAGTAAGGTAGAAATTTCTCCATTATGGGGCGTTCAGTAAGGGAAAAATTGCCTCTCAATGGGCTCTTAGGTAGTTCAGTAAGGTAGAAATTTCTTCATTATGGGCCGTTCAGTAAGGGTGAAATTTCCTCTCTATGGGCTCTTAAGTAGTTCAGTAAGGTAGAAATTTCTTCATAATGGGCCGTTCAGTAAGGGAGAAATTTCCTCTTTATGTACTCTTAGGTAGTTCAGTAAGGAAGAAATTTCTTCATAATGGGCCGTTCAGTAAGGGAGAAATTTCCTCTCTATGGGCTCTTAGGTAGTTCAGTAAGGTAGAAATTTCTCCATTATGGGGCGTTCAGTAAGGGAAAAATTTCCTCTCTATGGGCTCTTAATGGGCTCTTAGGTAGTTCAGTAAGGTAGAAAATTTCTTCATTATTGGCCGTTCAGTAATTGAAAAATTGCTTCTCAATGGGCTCTTAGGTAGTTCAGTAAGGTAGAAATTTCTTCATAATGGGCCGTTCAGTAAGGGAGAAATTTCCTCTCTATGGACTCTTAGGTAGTTCAGTAAGGTAGAAATTTCTCCATTATGGGGCGTTCAGTAAGGAAAAATTTCCTCTCTATGGGCTCTTAGGTAGTTCAGTAAGGTAGAAATTTCTTCATTATTGGCCGTTCAGTAATTGAAAAATTGCTTCTCAATGGGCTCTTAGGTAGTTCAGTAAGGTAGAAATTTCTTCATAATGGGCCGTTCAGTAAGGGAGAGATTTCCTCTCTATGGACTCTTAAGTAGTTCAGTAAGGTAGAAATTTCTTCATTATGGTCCGTTCAGTAAGGGAGAAATTTCCTCTCTATGGGCTCTTAGGTAGTTCAGTAAGGTAGAAATTTCTTCATTATGAGCCGTTCGGTAAGGGAGAAATTTCCTCTCTATGGGCTCTTAGGTAGTTCAGTAAGGTAGAAATTTCTTCATAATGGGCCGTTCAGTAATGGAGAAATTTCCTCTCTATGGACTCTTAGGTAGTTCAGTAAGGTAGAAATTTCTTCAATATGGGCCGTTCAGTAAGGGAGAAATTTCCTCTCTATGGACCCTTAGGTAGTTCAGTAAGGTAGAAATTTCTTCATTATTATATTCATATAGTAAGGGAGTAATTTCCTCTCTATGGGCTCTTAGGTAGTTCAGTAACCTAGAAATTTCTTCATTATGAGCCGTTCAGTAAGAGAAAAATTTCCTCTCTATACGCTCTTAGGTAGTTCAGAAAATTAGAAATTTCTTCCATATGGGCCGTTCAGTAAGGGAGAAATTTCCTCTCTATGGACCCTTAGGTAGTTCAGTAGGGTAGAAATTTCTTCATTATGAGCCGTTCGGTAAGGGAGAAATTTCCTCTCTATGGACCCTTAGGTAGTTCAGTAGGGTAGAAATTTCTTCATTATGAGCCGTTCGGTAAGGGAGAAATTTCCTCTCTATGGACCCTTAGGTAGTTCAGTAAGGTAGAAATTTCTTCATAATGGGCCGTTCAGTAAGTGAGAAATTTCCTCTCTATGGGCTCTTAGGTAGTTCAGTAAGGTAGAAATTTCTCCATTATGGGGCGTTCAGTAAGGGAAAAATTTCCTCTCTATGGGCTCTTAGGTAGTTCAGTAAGGTAGAAATTTCTTCATTATTGGCCGTTCAGTAATTGAAAAATTGCTTCTCAATGGGCTCTTAGGTAGTTCAGTAAGGTAGAAATTTCTTCATAATGGGCCGTTCAGTAAGGGAGAAATTTCCTCTCTATGGACTCTTAGGTAGTTCAGTAAGGTAGAAATTTCTCCATTATGGGGCGTTCAGTAAGGGAAAAATTTCCTCACTATGGGCTCTTAGGTAGTTTAGTAAGGTAGAAATTTTTCCATTATGTAGCGTTCAGTAAGGGAAAAATTTCCTCTCTATGGGCTCTTAGGTAGTTCAGTAAGGTAGAAATTTCTTCATTATTGGCCGTTCAGTAAGAGAAAAATTTCCTCTTTATACGCTCTTAGGTAGTTCAGAAAGGTAGAAATTTCTTCCATATGGGCCGTTCAGTAATAGAGAAATTTCCTCTCTATGGACCCTTAGGTAGTTCAGTAGGGTAGAAATTTCTTCATTATGAGCCGTTCGGTAAGGGAGAAATTTCCTCTCTATGGACCCTTAGGTAGTTCAGTAAGGTAGAAATTTCTTTATAATGGGCCGCTCAGTAAGGGAGAAATTTCCTCTCTATGGGCTCTTAGGTAGTTCAGTAAGGTAGAAATTTCTCCATTATGGGGCGTTCAGTAAGGGAAAAATTTCCTCTCTATGGGCTCTTAGGTAGTTCAGTAAGGTAGAAATTTCTTCATTATTGGCCGTTCAGTAATTGAAAAATTGCTTCTCAATGGGCTCTTAGGTAGTTCAGTAAGGTAGAAATTTCTTCATAATGGGCCGTTCAGTAAGGGAGAAATTTCCTCTCTATGGACTCTTAGGTAGTTCAGTAAGGTAGAAATTTCTTCATTATGGCCCGTTCAGTAAGGGAGAAATTTCCTCTCTATGGGCTCTTAGGTAGTTCAGTAAGGTAGAAATTCTTCATTATGAGCCGTTCGGTAAGGGAGAAATTTCCTCTCTATGGACCCTTAGGTAGTTCAGTAAGGTAGAAATTTCTTCATAATGGGCCGTTCAGTAAGGGAGAAATTTCCTCTCTATGGGCTCTTAGGTAGTTCAGTAAGGTAGAAATTTCTCCATTATGGGGCGTTCAGTAAGGGAAAAATTGCCTCTCAATGGGCTCTTAGGTAGTTCAGTAAGGTAGAAATTTCTTCATTATGGGCCGTTCAGTAAGGGAGAAATTTTGTCTCTAAGCGCTCTTAGGTAGTTCAGTAAGGTAGAAATTTCTTCCTTATGGGTCGTTCAGTAAGGGAGAAATTTCCTCTTTATGTACTCTTAGGTAGTTCAGTAAGGTAGAAATTTCTTCATTATGGCCCGTTCAGTAGGGGGAGAAATTTCCTCTATATGGGCTCTTAGGTAGTTCAGTAATGTAGAAATTTCTCCATTATGGGGCGTTCAGTAAGGGAAAAATTCCTCTCTATGGGCTCTTAGGTAGTTCAGTAAATTAGAAATTTCTTCATTATGGGGCCGTTCAGTAAGGGAAAAATTTCCTCTCTATGGGCTCTTAGGTAGTTCAGTAAGGTTGAAATTTCTTCATATGAGCCGTTCATTAAGGAGAAATTTCCTCTCTATGGACCCTTAGGTATTTCAGTAAGGTAGAAATTTCTTCATTATTTGTCGTTCAGTAAGGGAGAAATTTCCTCTCTTTTGACTCTTAGGTAGTTCAGTAAGGTAGAAACTTCTTCATTATGAGCCGTTCGGTAAGGGAGAAATTTCCTCTCTATGGACCCTTAGGTAGTTCAGTAAGGTAGAAATTTCTTCATAATGGGCCGTTCAGTAAATGAGAAATTTCCTCTCTATGGTCTCGTAGGTAGTTCAGTAAGGTAGAAATTTCCTCATTATGAGCCGTTCAGTAAGGGAGAAATTACCTCTCTATGGACCCTTAGGTAGTTCAGTAAGGTAGAAATTTCTTCATAATGGGCCGTTCAGTAAATGAGAAATTTCCTCTCTATGGTCTCGTAGGTAGTTCAGTAAGGTAGAAATTTCCTCATTATGAGCCGTTCAGTAAGGGAGAAATTTCCTCTCTATGGGCTCTTAGGTAGTTCAGTAAGGTAGAAATTTCTTCATTATTGGCCGTTCAGTAAGGGAAAAATTGCCTCTCAATGGGCTCTTAGGTAGTTCAGTAAGGTAGAAATTTCTTCATTATGAGCCGTTCAGTAAGAGAGAAATTTCCTCTCTATGGGCTCTTAGGTAGTTCAGTAAGGTAGAAATTTCTTCATTATTGGGCGTTCGGTAAGGGAGAAATTTCCTTTCTATGGGATCTTAGGTAGTTCAGCAAGGTAGAAATTTCTTCATTATGGGCCGTTCAGTAAGGGAGAAATTTTGTCTCTAAGCGCTCTTAGGTAGTTCAGTAAGGTAGAAATTTCTTTATTATGGGTCGTTCAGTAAGGGAGAAATTTCCTCTTTATGTACTCTTAGGTAGTTCAGTAAGGTAGAAATTTCTTCATTATGGCCCGTTCAGTAGGGGAGAAATTTACTCTATGGGTAGTTCAGTAATGTAGAAATTTCTACATTATGGGCCGTTGAGTAAGAGAGAAATTTCCTTTCTAAATGCCCTTAGGTAGTTCAGTAATGTAGAAATTTCTACATTATATGAGTTCAGTAAGGTAGAAATTTCTTCATTATGAGCCGTTCAGTAAGGGAGAAGTTTCCTCTCTAAGGGCCCTTAGGTAGTTCAGTAAGGTAGAAATTTCTTCATTATGGGCAGTTGAGTTAGGGAGAAATTTCCTCTCTATGGGCTCTTAGGTAGTTCAGTAAGGTAGAAATTTCTTCATTATGGGCCGTTCAGTAAGGGAAAAATTTCTTCTCTATGGACCCTTAGGTAGTTCAGTAAGGTAGAAATTTCTTCATTATGGCCCGTTCAGTAAGGGAGAAATTTGATCTCCATGGGCTCTTAGGTAGTTCAGTAAGGAAGAAATTTCTTCATTATGGGCCGTTCAATAAATAAGAAATTTTCTCTCTATGGGCCCTTAGGCAGTTCATTAAGGTAGAAATTTCTTCATTACGGGCCGTTCAGTAAGGGAGAAAATTCCTCTCTAGGGGCCCTTAGGTAGGTCAGTAAGGTAGAAATTTCTTCATTATGGGCCGTTCAGTAATAGAGAAAATTTCTTCTCTATGGACAATAAGGTCGTTCGGTAAAGTAGAAATTTCTTCATTATGGTCCGTTCAGTAAGGGAAAAAATTCTTTTCTAACTGCCCTTAGGTAGTTCAGTAAGGTAGAAATTTCTTCATTATGGGCAGTTGAGTTAGCGAGAAATTTTCTCTCTATGGGCTCTTAGGTAGTTCAGTAAGGTAGAAATTTCTTCATTATGGGCCGTTCAGCAAGTAAAAAATTTCCTCTCTATGGGCTCTTAGGCAGTTCAGTAAGGGAAAAATTTCTTCTCTATGGACCATTACTGAACTACCTAAGAGCCCATTGAGAGGCAATTTTTCTCTTACTGAACGGCTCATAATGAAGAAATTTCTACATTACTGAACTACCTAAATGCCCTTAGAAAGGAAATTCCTACCTTACAGAATGGCCCATAATGAAGAAATTTCAACCTTACTGAACTACATAAGAGCCCATAGAGATGAAATTTCTCCCTTACTGCATATCCCATAATGAGAAATTTCTACCTTACTGAGCTATCTAAGGGCCAATAGAGAGAAAATTTCTCCCTAACTGAACTTCTCATAGTGAAGAAATTTTTACCTTACTGAACTACCTAAGGGCCCTTAGAGAGGAAACTTCTCCCTTACTGAACTTCCCATAATGAAGAAATTTCTACATTACTGAGCTACCTAAGGGCCCTTAGAAAGGAAATTTCTCTCTTACTGAACGGCCCATAATGAAGAAATTTCTACATTACTGAACTACCTAAGGGCCCTTAGAGAGGAAACTTCTCCCTTACTGAACTTCCCATAATGAAGAAATTTCTACATTACTGAGCTACCTAAGGGCCCTTAGAAAGGAAATTTCTCTCTTACTGAACGGCCCATAATGAAGAAATTTCTACCTTACTGAACTAACTAAGGGCCCTTAGAAAGGAAATTTCTCTCTTACTGAACATCCCATAATGAAGAAATTTCTACCTTACTGAACTACCTAAGGGTCCATAGAGAAGAAATTTCTACCTTACTGAACTACTTAAGGGCCCTTAGAAAGGAAATTTCTCTCTTACTGAACGGCCCATAATGAAGAAATTTCTACATTACTGAACTACCTAAGGGCCCTTAGAGAGGAAACTTCTCCCTTACTGAACTTCCCATAATGAAGAAATTTCTACATTACTGAGCTACCTAAGGGCCCTTAGAAAGGAAATTTCGCTCTTACTGAACGGCCCATAATGAAGAAATTTCTACCTTACTGAACTAACTAAGGGCCCTTAGAAAGGAAATTTCTCTCTTACTGAACATCCCATAATGAAGAAATTTCTACCTTACTGAACTACCTAAGGGTCCATAGAGAAGAAATTTTTCCCTTACTGAACGGCCCATAATGAAGAAATTTCTACCTTACTGAACTACTTAAGGGCCCTTAGAAAGGAAATTTCTCTCTTACTGAACGGCCCATAATGAAGAAATTTCTACCTTACTGAACTAAATAAGGGTCCATAGGGAAGAAATTTTTCCCTTACTGAACGGCCCATAATGAAGAAATTTCTACCTTACTGAACTGCCTAAGAGCCCATAGAGAGGAAATTTTTTACTTGCTGAACGCCCCATAATGAAGAAATTTCTACCTTACTGAACTACCTAAGGGTCCATAGAGAAGAAATTTTTCCCTTACTGAACGGCCCATAATGAAGAAATTTCTACCTTACTGAACTACTTAAGGGCCCTTAGAAAGGAAATTTCTCTCTTACTGAACGGCCCATAATGAAGAAATTTCTACATTACTGAACTACCTAAGGGCCCTTAGAGAGGAAACTTCTCCCTTACTGAACTTCCCATAATGAAGAAATTTCTACATTACTGAGCTACCTAAGGGCCCTTAGAAAGGAAATTTCGCTCTTACTGAACTTCCCATAATGAAGAAATTTCTACATTACTGAGCTACCTAAGGGCCCTTAGAAAGGAAATTTCGCTCTTACTGAACGGCCCATAATGAAGAAATTTCTACCTTACTGAACTAACCAAGGGCCCTTAGAAAGGAAATTTCTCTCTTACTGAACATCCCATAATGAAGAAATTTCTACCTTACTGAACTACTTAAGGGCCCTTAGAAAGGAAATTTCTCTCTTACTGAACGGCCCATAATGAAGAAATTTCTACATTACTGAACTACCTAAGGGCCCTTAGAGAGGAAACTTCTCCCTTACTGAACTTCCCATAATGAAGAAATTTCTACATTACTGAGCTACCTAAGGGCCCTTAGAAAGGAAATTTCGCTCTTACTGAACGGCCCATAATGAAGAAATTTCTACCTTACTGAACTAACCAAGGGCCCTTAGAAAGGAAATTTCTCTCTTACTGAACATCCCATAATGAAGAAATTTCTACCTTACTGAACTACCTAAGGGTCCATAGAGAAGAAATTTTTCCCTTACTGAACGGCCCATAATGAAGAAATTTCTACCTTACTGAACTACTTAAGGGCCCTTAGAAAGGAAATTTCTCTCTTACTGAACGGCCCATAATGAAGAAATTTCTACCTTACTGAACTAAATAAGGGTCCATAGGGAAGAAATTTTTCCCTTACTGAACGGCCCATAATGAAGAAATTTCTACCTTACTGAACTGCCTAAGAGCCCATAGAGAGGAAATTTTTTACTTGCTGAACGCCCCATAATGAAGAAATTTCTACCTTACTGAACTAAGTAAGAGCCCATAGAGAGGAAATTTCTCAATTACTGAACGGCCCATTATGAAGAAATTTCTACCTTACTGAACTAATTAAGGGCATATAGAGAGGAAATTTCTCCCTTACTGAACGACCCATAATGAAGAAATTTCTACCTTACTAAACTACCTAATGGTCCATAGAGAGGATATTTCTCCCTTACTGAACGGCTCATAATGAAAAATTTCTACCTTACTGAACTACCTAACAGCGCTTAGAGACAAAAATTTCTCCCTAACTGAACGGTAAATAATGAAGAAATTTCTACCTTACTGAACTACCTAAGAGCCCATAGAGAGGAAATTTCTCCCTTACTGAACGGGCCATAATGAAGAAATTTCTACCTTACTGAACTAAGTAAGAGCCCATAGAGAGGAAATTTCTCAATTACTGAACGGCCCATTATGAAGAAATTTCTACCTTACTGAACTAATTAAGGGCATATAGAGAGGAAATTTCTCCCTTACTGAACGACCCATAATGAAGAAATTTCTACCTTACTAAACTACCTAATGGTCCATAGAGAGGATATTTCTCCATTACTGAACGGCTCATAATGAAGAAATTTCTAAATTACTGAACTACCTAACAGCGCTTAGAGACAAAAATTTCTCCCTAACTGAACGGTAAATAATGAAGAAATTTCTACCTTACTGAACTACCTAAGAGCCCATAGAGAGGAAATTTCTCCCTTACTGAACGGGCCATAATGAAGAAATTTCTACCTTACTGAACTAAGTAAGAGCCCATAGAGAGGAAATTTCTCAATTACTGAACGGCCCATTATGAAGAAATTTCTACCTTACTGAACTAATTAAGGGCATATAGAGAGGAAATTTCTCCCTTACTGAACGAACCATAATGAAGAAATTTCTACCTTACTAAACTACCTTATTGTCCATAGAGAGGAAATTTTCTCTATTACTGAAAGGCCCATAATGAAGAAATTTCTACCTTACTGACCTACATAAGGGCCTCTAGAGAGGAAATTTCTCTCTTACTGAACCTCCCGTAATGAAGAAATTTCTACCTTAATGAACTGCCTAAGGGCCCATAGAGAGAAAATTTCTTATTTATTGAACGGCCCATAATGAAGAAATTTCTACCTTACTGAACTACCTAAGAGCCCATAGAGACGAAATTTCTCCCTTACTGAACGGCCCATAATGAAGAAATTTCTACATTACTGAACTACCTAAGGGCCCTTAGAGAGGAAACTTCTCCCTTACTGAACTTCCCATAATGAAGAAATTTCTACATTACTGAGCTACCTAAGGGCCCTTAGAAAAGAATTTTCTCTCTTACTGAGCGGCCCATAATGAAGAAATTTCTAAGTTACTGAACTACCTAGGATTCCATAGAGAAGAAATTTTTCCCTTACTGAACGGCCCATAATGAAGAAATTTCTACCTTACTGAACTGCCTAAGAGCCCATAGAGAGGAAATTTTTTACTTGCTGAACGGCCCATAATGAAGAAATTTCTACCTTACTGAACTACCTAAGAGCCCATAGAGAGGAAATTTCTTATTTACTGAACGGCCCATAACGAAGAAATTTCTACCATACTGAACTACCTATGAGCCCATAGAGAGGAAATTTCTCCCTTACTGAACGGGCCATAATGAAGAAATTTCTACCTTTCTGAGCTACCTAAGGGTCCATAGAGAAGCAATTTTTCCCTTACTGAACGGCCCATAATGAAGAAATTTCTACCTTACTGAACTCCCATAATGTAGAAATTTCTACCTTACTGAACTCTCATAATGTAGAAATTTCTACATTACTGAACTACCTAAGAGCCCATAGAGAGGAAATTTCTCCCTTACTGAACGGCTCATAATGAAGAAATTTCTACATTACTGAACTACCTAAGAGCAAATTGAGAAGCAATTTTTCCCTTATTGAACGGCCAATAATGAAGAAATTTCTACCTTACTGAACTACCTAAGAGCCCATAGAGAGGAAATTTCTCAATTACTGAACGGCCCATTATGAAGAAATTTCTACCTTACTGAACTAATTAAGGGCATATAGAGAGGAAATTTCTTCCTTACTAAACTACCTAATGGTCCATAGAGAGGATATTTCTCCCTTACTGAACGGCTCATAATGAAGAAATTTCTACCTTACTGAACTACCTAACAGCGCTTAGAGACAAAAATTTCTCCCTAACTGAACGGTAAACAATGAAGAAATTTCTACCTTACTGAACTACCTAAGAGCCCATAGAGAGGAAATTTCTCCCTTACTGAACGGGCCATAATGAAGAAATTTCTACCTTACTGAACTAAGTAAGAGCCCATAGAGAGGTAATTTCTCCCTTACTGAACGGCTCATAATGAAGAAATTTCTACCTTACTGAACTACCTACGAGCCCATAGAGAGGAAATTTCTCATTTACTGAACGGCCCATAATGAAGAAGTTTCTACCTTACTGAACTACCTAAGAGTCAAAAGAGAGGAAATTTCTCCCTTACTGAACGACAAATAATGAAGAAATTTCTACCTTACTGAACTACCTAAGGGTCCATAGAGAGGAAATTTCTCCCTTAATGAACGGCTCATAATGAAGAAATTTCAACCTTACTGAACTACCTAAGAGCATATACAGAGGAAATTTCTTCCCTACTGAACGGGCCATAATGAAGAAATTTCTACCTTACTGAACTACCTAAGAGTACATAAAGAGGAAATTTCTCCCTTACTGAACGACCCATAAGGAGGAAATTTCTACCTTACTGAACTTCCTAAGAGCGCTTAGAAACAAAATTTCTCCCTTACTGAACGGCCCATAATGAAGAAATTTCTACCTTACTGAACTACCTAAGAGCATATTGAGAGGCAATTTTTCCCTTACTGAACGCCCTATAATGGAGAAATTTCTACCTTACTGAACTACCTAAGAGCCCATAGAGATTAAATTTCTCCCTTACTGAACGGCCCATTATGAAGAAATGTCTACCTTACTGAACTACCTAAGGGTCCATAGAGAGGAAATTTCTCCCCTACCGAACGGCTCATAATGAAGAAATTTCTACCTTACTGAACTACCTAAGAGCCCATAGAGAGGAAATTTCTCCCTTACTGAACGGGCCATAATGAAGAAATTTCTACCTTACTGAACTACCTAAGAGTCCATAGAGAGGAAATTTCTCCCTTACTGAACGGCCCATTATGAAGAAATTTCTACCTTACTGAACTACCTAAACGGCTCATAATGAAGAAATTTCTACCCTACTGAACTACCTAAGGGTCCATAGAGAGGAAATTTCTCCCTTACTGAACGGCCCATATGGAAGAAATTTCTACCTTATTGAACTACCTAAGAGCGTATAGAGAGGAAATTTTTCCCTTACTGAACGGTCAATAATAAAGAAATTTCTAGCTTACTGAACTACCTAAGAGCCCATAGAGATTAAATTACTCCCTTACTATATGAATATAATAATGAAGAAATTTCTACCTTACTGAACTACCTAAGGGTCCATAGAGAGGAAATTTCTCCCTTACTGAACGGCCCATATTGAAGAAATTTCTACCTTACTGAACTACCTAAGAGCCCATAGAGAGGAAATTTTTCCCTTACTGAACGGCCCATTATAAAGAAATTTCTACCTTACTGAACTACCTAAGGGTCCATAGAGAGGAAATTGCTCGCTTACTGAACGGCCCATAATGAAGAAATTTCTACCTTACTGAACTACCTAAGAGCTCATAGAGAGGAAATTTCTCTCTTACTGAACGGCCCATAATGAAGAAATTTCTACCTTACTGAACTACCTAAAGGCCCAGCGAGAGGAAATTTCTCCTTACTGAACTACCTGACAGTCTGTAGAGAAGAAATTTCTCATTTACTGAAGGGATCATAATGAAGAAATTTCTATCTTACTGAACTACCTAAGGGTCCATAGAGAGGAAATTTCTCTCTTACTGAACGGCCCATAATGAAGAAATTTCTACCTTACTGAACTACCTAAAGGCCCAGCGAGAGGAAATTTCTCCTTACTGAACTACCTGACAGTCTGTAGAGAAGAAATTTCTCATTTACTGAAGGGATCATAATGAAGAAATTTCTATCTTACTGAACTACCTAAGGGTCCATAGAGAGGAAATTTCTCCTTTACTGAACGGCCAATAATGAAGAAATTTCTACCTTACTGAACTACCTAAGAGCCCATAGAGAGGAAATTTCCCCCTTACTGAACGTTCCATAATGAAGAAATTTCTACATTACTGAGCTAAGTAAGAGCCCATAGAGAGGAAATTTCTCCCTTACTGAACGGCTCATAATGAAAAAAATTCTACCTAACTGAACTACCTAAGGGTCCATAGAGAGGAAATTTCTCCATTACTGAATGGCTCATAATGAAGTAATTTCTATCTTACTGAACTACCTATGAGCCCATAGAGATGAAATTTCTCCCTTACTGAACGGGCCATAATGAAGAAATTTCTACCTTACTGAACTACCTAAGAGCCCACAGAGAGGAAATTTCTCCCTTACTGAACGGGCCATAATGAAGAAATTTCTACCTTACTGAACTACCTAAGAGCCCATAGAGAGGAAATTTCTCCCTCACTGAACGGGCCATAATGAAGAAATTTCTACCTTACTGAACTACCTAAGAGCCCATAGAGAGGAAATTTCTCCCTTACTGAACGGCCCATTATAAAGAAATTTCTACCTTACTGAACTACCTAAGGGTCCATAGAGAGGAAATTGCTCGCTTACTGAACGGCCCATAATGAAGAAATTTCTACCTTACTGAACTACCTAAGAGCTCATAGAGAGGAAATTTCTCCCTTACTGAACGGGCCATAATGAAGAAATGTCTACCTTACTGAACTACCTAAGAGTCCATAGAGAGGAAATTTCTCCCTTACTGAACGGCCCATTATGAAGAAATTTCTACCTTACTGAACTACCTAAGAGCCCATAGAGAGGAAATTTCTCCCTTACTGAACGGGCCATAATGAAGAAATTTCTAAATTACTGAACTACCTAAGGGTCCATAGAGAGGAAATTGCTCGCTTACTGAACGGCCCATAATGAAGAAATTTCTACCTTACTGAACTACCTAAGAGCCCAAAGAGATGAAATTTCTCCCTTACTGAACGGGCCATAATGAAGAAATTTCTACCTTACTGAACTACCTAAGAGTCCATAGAGAGGAAATTTCTCCCTTACTGAACGGAACATTATGAAGAAATTTCTACCTTACTGAACTACCTAAGAGCCCATTGAGAAGCAATTTTTCCCTTACTGAACGCCAAATAATGGAGAAATTTCTACCTTACTGAACTACCTAAGAGCCCATAGAGAGGAAATTTCTCCCTTACTGAACGGCCCATTATGAAGAAATTTCTACCTTACTGAACTACCTAAGGGTCCATAGAGAGGAAATTTCTCCCTTACCGAACGGCTCATAATGAAGAAATTTCTACCTTACTGAACTACCTAAGAGCCCATAGAGAGGAAATTTCTCCCTTACTGGACGGGCCATAATGAAGAAATTTCTACTTTACCGAACTACCTAAGGGTCCATAGAGAGGAAATTTCTCCCTTACTGAACGGCCCATTATGAAGAAATTTCTACCTTACTGAACTACCTAAGAGCCCATTGAGAAGCAATTTTTCAATTACTGAACGGCCAATAATGAAGAAATTTCTACCTTACTGAACTACCTAAGAGCCCATAGAGAGGAAATTTTTCCCTTACTAAACGGCTCATAATGAAGAAATTTCTACCCTACTGAACTACCTAAGGGTCCATAGAGAGGAAATTTCTCCCTTACTGAACGGCCCATATGGAAGAAATTTCTACCTTACTGAACTACCTAAGAGCGTATAGAGAGAAAATTTTTCCCTTACTGAACGGCCCATAATGAAAAAATGTCTACCTTACTGAACTACCTAAGAGCCCATAGTGAGGAAATTTCTCCCTTACTGAACTTCCCATAATGAACAAATTTTTACATTACTGAACTACCTAAGGGCCCTTAGAAAGGAAATTTCTCTCTTACTGAACGGCCCATAATGAAGAAATTTCTACCTTACTGAACTACCTAAGAGCCCATAGAGAGAAAATTTCTCCTTACTGAACTACCTGACAGTCTGTAGAGCAGAAATTTCTCATTTACTGAAGGGATCATAATGAAGAAATTTCTACCTTACTGAACTACCTAAGGGTCCATAGAGAGGAAATTTCTCCTTTACTGAACGGCCAATAATGAAGAAATTTCTACCTTGCTGAACTATATAAGATCCCATAGAAAGGAAATTTCTCCCTTATGAAGAAATTTCTACCGTACTGAACTACCTAAGGGCCCAGAGGGAGGAAATTTCTCCCTTACTGAACTACCTGACAGTCTGTAGAGAAGAAATTTCTCATTTACTGAAGGGATCATAATGAAGAAATTTCTACCTTACTGAACTACCTAAGAGCCCATAGAGAGGAAATTTCCCCCTTACTGAACGTTCCATAATGAAGAAATTTCTACATTACTGAGCTAAGTAAGAGCCCATAGAGAGGAAATTTCTCTATTACTGAACGGCTCATAATGAAAAAAATTCTACCTAACTGAACTACCTAAGGGTCCATAGAGAGGAAATTTCTCCATTACTGAAAGGCTCATAATGAAGTAATTTCTATCTTACTGAACTACCTATGAGCCCATAGAGATGAAATTTGTCCCTTACTGAACGGGCCATAATGAAGAAATTTCTACCTTACTGAACTACCTAAGGGTCCATAGAGAGGAAATTGCTCGCTTACTGAATGGCCCATAATGAAGAAATTTCTACTTTACTGAACTACCTAAGAGCCCATAGAGAGGAAATTTTTCCCTTACTGAACGGTCAATAATAAAGAAATTTCTAGCTTACTGAACTACCTAAGAGCCCATAGAGAGGAAATTACTAACTTACTGCATGAATATAATAATGAAGAAATTTCTACCTAAGTTTCCATAGAGAGGAAATTTCTCCCTTACTGAACGGCCCATATTGAAGAAATTTCTACCTTACTGAACTACCTAAGAGCCCATAGAGAGGAAATTTTTGCCTTACTGAACGGCCCATAATGAAGAAATTTCTAATTTACTAAACTACCTAAGAGCCCATAGAGAGGAAATTTTTCCCTTACTGAACGGTCAATAATAAAAAAATGTCTACCTTACTGAACTACCTAAGAGCCCATAGGGATCAAATTTCTATCTTACTGAACGGGCCATAATGAAGAAATTTCTACCTTACTGAACTACCTAAGAGCCCATAGAGAGGAAATTTTTCCCTTACTGAACGGTCAATAATAAAGAAATTTCTAGCTTACTGAACTACCTAAGAGCCCATAGAGAGGAAATTACTCCCTTACTGTATGAATATAATAATGAAGAAATTTCTACCATACTGAACTACCTAAGAGCCCATAGAGAGGAAATTACTCCCTTACTGTATGAATATAATAATGAAGAAATTTCTACCTTACTGAACTACCTAAGGGTCCATAGAGAGGAAATTTTTCCCTTACTGAACGGCCCATATTGAAGAAATGTCTACCTTACTGAACTACCTAAGAGGACATCGAGAGGAAATTTTTCCCTTACTGAACGGTCAATAATAAAGAAATTTCTAGCTTACTGAACTACCTAAGAGCATATAGAGAGGAAATTTCTCTATTATTGAACGACCCATAATGAAGAAATTTCTACCTTACTGAACTACCTAAGAGCCTATAGAGAGGAAATTTCTCCCTTACTGTATGAATATAATAATGAAGAAATTTCTACCTTACTGAACTACCTAAGGGTCCATAGAGAGGAAATTACTCCCTTACTGTATGAATATAATAATGAAGAAATTTCTACCTTACTGAACTACCTAAGGGTCCATAGAGAGGAAATTTCTCCCTTACTGAACGGCCCATATTGAAGAAATTTCTACCTTACTGAACTACCTAAGAGTCCATAGAGAGGAAATTACTCCCTTACTGTATGAATATAATAATGAAGAAATTTCTACCTTACTGAACTACCTAAGGGTCCATAGAGAGGAAATTTCTCAATTACTGAACGGCCCATATTGAAGAAATTTCTACCTTACTGAACTACCTAAGAGCCCATAGAGAGGAAATTTTTCCCTTACTGAACGGTCAATAATAAAGAAATTTCTAGCTTACTGAACTACCTAAGAGCCCATAGAGAGGAAATTACTCCCTTACTGAACGGGCCATAATGAAGGAATTTCTACCTTACTGAACTACCTAAGAGTCCATAGAAAGGAAATTTCTCCTTTACTGAACGACCCATTATGAAGAAATTTCTACCTTACTGAACTACCTAAGAGCCCATAGAGAGGAAATTTTTCCCTTACTGAACGGTCAATAATAAAGAAATTTCTAGCTTACTGAACTACCTAAGAGCCCATAGAGAGGAAATTACTCCCTTACTGTATGAATATAATAATGAAGAAATTTCTACCTTACTGAACTACCTAAGGGTCCATAGAGAGGAAATTTCTCCCTTACTGAACGGCCCATATTGAAGAAATTTCTACCTTACTGAACTACCTAAGAGCCCATAGAGAAAAAATTTTTCCCTTACTGAACGGTCAATAATAAAGAAATTTCTAGCTTACTGAACTACCTAAGAGCCCATAGAGAGGAAATTACTCCCTTACTGTATGAATATAATTATGAAGAAATTTCTACCTTACTGAACTACCTAAGATCCCATAGAGAGGAAATTTCTCCCTTACTGAACGGCCCATATTGAAGAAATTTCTTCCTTCCTGACCTACCTAAGAGCCCATAGAGAGGAAATTTTTCCCTTACTGAACGGCCCATAATGAAGAAATTTCTAATTTACTGAACTACCTAAGAGCCCATAGAGAGGAAATTTTTCCCTTACTGAACGGTCAATAATAAAAAAATTTCTAGCTTACTGAACTACCTCAGAGCATATAGGGAGGAAATTTTTCCCTTACTGAACGGTCAATAATAAAGAAATTTCTAGCTTACTGAACTACCTAAGAGCCCATGGAGAGGAAATTACTCCCTTACTGTATGAATATAATAATGAAGAAATTTCTATCTTACTGAACTACCTAAGAGCCCATAGAGAGGAAATTACTCCCTTACTGTATGAATATAATAATGAAGAAATTTCTACCTTACTGAACTACCTAAGAGTCCATAGAGATAAAATTTCTCCCTTACTGAACGGCCCATATTGAAGAAATGTCTACCTTACTGAACTACCTAAGAGCCCATAGAGAGGAAATTTCTCCCTAACTCAACTGCCCATAATGAAGAAATTTCTACCTTACTGATATACCTAAGGGCCCTTAGAGAGGAAATTTCTAACTTACTGAACTTCCCATAATGAAGAAATTTCTACATTACTGAACTACCTAAAAGCTATTAGAAATTAAATTTCTCTCTTACTGAACGGCTCATAATGAAGAAATTTCTACCTTACTGAACTACCTAAGAGCCCATAGAGAGGAAATTTCTCCCTAACTCAACTGTCCATAATGAAGAAATTTCTACCTTACTGAACTACCTAAGAGCCCATAGAGAGGAAATTTTTCCCTTACTGAACGGTCAATAATAAAGAAATTTCTAGCTTACTGAACTACCTAAGAGCCCATAGAGAGGAAATTTTTTCCTTACTGAACGGTCAATAATAAAGAAATTTCTAGCTTACTGAACTACCTAAGAGCCCATAGAGACTAAATTACTCCCTTACTGTATGAATATAATAATGAAGAAATTTCTACCTTACTGAACTACCTAAGAGCCCATAGAGAGGAAATTTCTCCCTAACTCAACTGTCCATAATGAAGAAATTTCTACCTTATTGAACTACCTAAGAGCCCATAGAGAGGAAATTTTTCCCTTACTGAACGGTCAATAATAAAGAAATTTCTAGCTTACTGAACTACCTAAGAGCCCATAGAGACTAAATTACTCCCTTACTGTATGAATATAATAATGAAGAAATTTCTACCTTACTGAACTACCTAAGGGTCCATAGAGAGGAAATTTCTCCCTTACTGAACGGCCCATATTGAAGAAATTTCTACCTTACTGAACTACCTAAGAGCCCATAGAGAGGAAATTTCTCCCTTACTGAACGACCCATAATGAAGAAATTTCTACCTTACTGAACTACCTAAGAGCCCATAGAGAGGAACTTTCTCCCTAACTCAACTGTCCATAATGAAGAAATTTCTACCTTACTGAACTACCTAAGAGCCCACAGAGAGGAAATTTTGCCCTTACTGAACGGTCAATAATAAAGAAATTTCTAGCTTACTGAACTACCTAAGAGCCCATAGAGACTAAATTACTCCCTTACTGTATGAATATAATAATGAAGAAATTTCTACCTTACTGAACTACCTAAGGGTCCATAGAGAGGAAATTTCACCCTTACTAATAATAAAGAAATTTCTAGCTTACTGAACTACCTAAGAGCCCATAGAGAGGAAATTACTCCCTTACTGAACGGGCCATAATGAAGGAATTTCTACCTTACTGAACTACCTAAGAGCCCATAGAGAGGAAATTTCTCCCTAACTCAACTGTCCATAATGAAGAAATTTCTACCTTACTGAACTACCTAAGAGCCCATAGAGAGGAAATTTTTTCCTTACTGAACGGTCAATAATAAAGAAATTTCTAGCTTACTGAACTACCTAAGAGCCCATAGAGACTAAATTACTCCCTTACTGTATGAATATAATAATGAAGAAATTTCTACCTTACTGAACTACCTAAGGGTCCATAGAGAGGAAATTTCACCCTTACTGAACGGTCAATAATAAAGAAATTTCTAGCTTACTGAACTACCTAAGAGCATATAGAGAGGAAATTTCTCCCTTACTGAACGACCCATAATGAAGAAATTTCTACCTTACTGAACTACCTAAGAGCCCATAGAGAGGAAATTTCTCCCTAACTCAACTGCCCATAATGAAGAAATTTCTACCTTACTGAACTACCTAAGAGCATATAGAGAGGAAATTTCTCCCTTACTGAACGACCCATAATGAAGAAATTTCTACCTTACTGAACTACCTAAGAGCCCATAGAGAGGAAATTTCTCCCTAACTCAACTGCCCATAATGAAGAAATTTCTACCTTACTGATATACCTAAGGGCCCTTAGAGAGGAAATTTCTAACTTACTGAACTTCCCATAATGAAGAAATTTCTACATTACTGAACTACCTAAAAGCTATTAGAAATTAAATTTCTCTCTTACTGAACGGCTCATAATGAAGAAATTTCTACCTTACTGAACTACCTAAGAGCCCATAGAGAGGAAATTTCTCCCTAACTCAACTGTCCATAATGAAGAAATTTCTACCTTACAGAACTACCTAAGAGCCCATAGAGAGGAAATTTTTCCTTACTGAACGGTCAATAATAAAGAAATTTCTAGCTTACTGAACTACCTAAGAGCATATAGAGAGGAAATTTCTCCCTTACTGAACGACCCATAATGAAGAAATTTCTACCTTACTGAACTACCTAAGAGCCCATAGAGAGGAAATTTCTCCCTAACTCAACTGCCCATAATGAAGAAATTTCTACCTTACTGATATACCTAAGGGCCCTTAGAGAGGAAATTTCTAACTTACTGAACTTCCCATAATGAAGAAATTTCTACATTACTGAACTACCTAAAGGCTATTAGAAATTAAATTTCTCTCTTACTGAACGGCTCATAATGAAGAAATTTCTACCTTACTGAACTACCTAAGAGCCCATAGAGAGGAAATTTCTCCTAACTCAACTGTCCATAATGAAGAAATTTCTACCTTACTGAACTACCTAAGAGCCCATAGAGAGGAAATTTTTCCCTTACTGAACGGTCAATAATAAAGAAATTTCTAGCTTACTGAACTACCTAAGAGCCCATAGAGACTAAATTACTCCCTTACTGTATGAATATAATAATGAAGAAATTTCTACCTTACTGAACTACCTAAGGGTCCATAGAGAGGAAATTTCTCCCTTACTGAACGGCCCATATTGAAGAAATTTCTACCCTTACTGAACTACCTAAGAGCCCATAGAGAGGAAATTTCTCCCTTACTGAACGACCCATAATGAAGAAATTTCTACCTTACTGAACTACCTAAGAGCCCATAGAGAGGAAATTTCTCCCTAACTCAACTGTCCATAATGAAGAAATTTCTACCTTACTGAACTACCTAAGAGCCATAGAGAGGAAATTTTTCCCTTACTGAACGGTCAATAATAAAGAAATTTCTAGCTTACTGAACTACCTAAGAGCCCATAGAGACTAAATTACTCCCTTACTGTATGAATATAATAATGAAGAAATTTCTACCTTACTGAACTACCTAAGGGTCCATAGAGAGGAAATTTCACCCTTACTGCACGGCCCATATTGAAGAAATTTCTACCTTACTGAACTACCTAAGAGCCCATAGAGACGAAATTTTTCCCTTACTGAACGGTTAATAATAAAGAAATTTCTAGCTTACTGAACTACCTAAGAGCCCATAGAGAGGAAATTACTCCCTTACTGAACGGGCCATAATGAAGGAATTTCTACCTTACTGAACTACCTAAGAGTCCATAGAGAGGAAATTTCTCCTTTACTGAACGACCCATTATGAAGAAATTACTACCTTTCTGAACTACCTAAGAGCATATAGAGAGGAAATTTCTCCCTTAGTGAACGACCCATAATGAAGAAATTTCTACCTTACTGAACTGCCTACGATTCCATAGAGAGGCAATTTCTCCCTAACTCAACTGCCCATAATGAAGAAATTTCTACCTTACTGACATCCTCATCCTCATCCTCATCCTCATCCTCATCCTCATCCTCATCCTCATCCTCATCCTCATCCTCATCCTCATCCTCATCCTCATCCTCATCCTCATCCTCATCCTCATCCTCATCCTCATCCTCATCCTCATCCTCATCCTCATCCTCATCCTCATCCTCATCCTCATCCTCATCCTCATCCTCATCCTCATCCTCATCCTCATCCTCATCCTCATCCTCATCCTCATCCTCATCCTCATCCTCATCCTCATCCTCATCCTCATCCTCATCCTCATCCTCATCCTCATCCTCATCCTCATCCTCATCCTCATCCTCATCCTCATCCTCATCCTCATCCTCATCCTCATCCTCATCCTCATCCTCATCCTCATCCTCATCCTCATCCTCATCCTCATCCTCATCCTCATCCTCATCCTCATCCTCATCCTCATCCTCATCCTCATCCTCATCCTCATCCTCATCCTCATCCTCATCCTCATCCTCATCCTCATCCTCATCCTCATCCTCATCCTCATCCTCATCCTCATCCTCATCCTCAACTGCCCATAATGAAGAAATTTCTACCTTACTGAACTACCTAAGAGCATATAGAGAGGAAATTTCTCCCTTACTGAACGACCCATAATGAAGAAATTTCTACCTTACTGAACTACCTAAGAGCCCATAGAGAGGAAATTTCTCCCTAACTCAACTGCCCATAATGAAGAAATTTCTACCTTACTGATATACCTAAGGGCCCTTAGAGAGGAAATTTCTAACTTACTGAACTTCCCATAATGAAGAAATTTCTACATTACTGAACTACCTAAAAGCTATTAGAAATTAAATTTCTCTCTTACTGAACGGCTCATAATGAAGAAATTTCTACCTTACTGAACTACCTAAGAGCCCATAGAGAGGAAATTTCTCCCTAACTCAACTGTCCATAATGAAGAAATTTCTACCTTACAGAACTACCTAAGAGCCCATAGAGAGGAAATTTTTCCCTTACTGAACGGTCAATAATAAGAAATTTCTAGCTTACTGAACTACCTAAGAGCATATAGAGAGGAAATTTCTCCCTTACTGAACGACCCATAATGAAGAAATTTCTACCTTACTGAACTACCTAAGAGCCCATAGAGAGGAAATTTCTCCCTAACTCAACTGCCCATAATGAAGAAATTTCTACCTTACTGATATACCTAAGGGCCCTTAGAGAGGAAATTTCTAACTTACTGAACTTCCCATAATGAAGAAATTTCTACATTACTGAACTACCTAAAGGCTATTAGAAATTAAATTTCTCTCTTACTGAACGGCTCATAATGAAGAAATTTCTACCTTACTGAACTACCTAAGAGCCCATAGAGAGGAAATTTCTCCCTAACTCAACTGTCCATAATGAAGAAATTTCTACCTTACTGAACTACCTAAGAGCCCATAGAGAGGAAATTTTTCCCTTACTGAACGGTCAATAATAAAGAAATTTCTAGCTTACTGAACTACCTAAGAGCCCATAGAGACTAAATTACTCCCTTACTGTATGAATATAATAATGAAGAAATTTCTACCTTACTGAACTACCTAAGGGTCCATAGAGAGGAAATTTCTCCCTTACTGAACGGCCCATATTGAAGAAATTTCTACCTTACTGAACTACCTAAGAGCCCATAGAGAGGAAATTTCTCCCTTACTGAACGACCCATAATGAAGAAATTTCTACCTTACTGAACTACCTAAGAGCCCATAGAGAGGAAATTTCTCCCTAACTCAACTGTCCATAATGAAGAAATTTCTACCTTACTGAACTACCTAAGAGCCCATAGAGAGGAAATTTTTCCCTTACTGAACGGTCAATAATAAAGAAATTTCTAGCTTACTGAACTACCTAAGAGCCCATAGAGACTAAATTACTCCCTTACTGTATGAATATAATAATGAAGAAATTTCTACCTTACTGAACTACCTAAGGGTCCATAGAGAGGAAATTTCACCCTTACTGCACGGCCCATATTGAAGAAATTTCTACCTTACTGAACTACCTAAGAGCCCATAGAGACGAAATTTTTCCCTTACTGAACGGTTAATAATAAAGAAATTTCTAGCTTACTGAACTACCTAAGAGCCCATAGAGAGGAAATTACTCCCTTACTGAACGGGCCATAATGAAGGAATTTCTACCTTACTGAACTACCTAAGAGTCCATAGAGAGGAAATTTCTCCTTTACTGAACGACCATTATGAAGAAATTACTACCTTTCTGAACTACCTAAGAGCATATAGAGAGGAAATTTCTCCCTTAGTGAACGACCCATAATGAAGAAATTTCTACCTTACTGAACTGCCTACGATTCCGTAGAGAGGCAATTTCTCCCTAACTCAACTGCCCATAATGAAGAAATTTCTACCTTACTGACATCCTCATCCTCATCCTCATCCTCATCCTCATCCTCATCCTCATCCTCATCCTCATCCTCATCCTCATCCTCATCCTCATCCTCATCCTCATCCTCATCCTCATCCTCATACTCATACTCATCCTCATCCTCATCCTCATCCTCATCCTCATCCTCATCCTCATCCTCATCCTCATCCTCATCCTCATCCTCATCCTCATCCTCATCCTCATCCTCATCCTCATCCTCATCCTCATCCTCATCCTCATCCTCATCCTCATCCTCATCCTCATCCTCATCCTCATCCTCATCCTCATCCTCATCCTCATCCTCATCCTCATCCTCATCCTCATCCTCATCCTCATCCTCATCCTCATCCTCATCCTCATCCTCATCCTCATCCTCATCCTCATCCTCATCCTCATCCTCATCCTCATCCTCATCCTCATCCACATCCTCATCCTCATCCTCATCCTCATCCTCATCCTCATCCTCATCCTCATCCTCATCCTCATCCTCATCCTCATCCTCATCCTCATCCTCATCCTCATCCCATCCTCATCCTCATCCTCATCCTCATCCTCATCCTCATCCTCATCCTCATCCTCATCCTCATCCTCATCCTCATCCTCATCCTCATCCTCATCCTCATCCTCATCCTCATCCTCATCCTCATCCTCATCCTCATCCTCATCCTCATCCTCATCCTCATCCTCATCCTCATCCTCATCCTCATCCTCATCCTCATCCTCATCCTCATCCTCATCCTCATCCTCAGCCTCAGCCTCAGCCTCAGCCTCAGCCTCAGCCTCAGCCTCAGCCTCAGCTCAGCCTCAGCCTCAGCCTCAGCCTCAGCCTCAGCCTCAGCCTCAGCCTCAGCCTCAGCCTCAGCCTCATCCTCATCCTCATCCTCATCTCATCCTCATCCTCATCCTCATCCTCATCCTCATCCTCATCCTCATCCTCATCCTCATCCTCATCCTCATCCTCATCCTCATCCTCATCCTCATCTCATCCTCATCCTCAGCCTCAGCCTCAGCCTCAGCCTCAGCCTCAGCCTCAGCCTCAGCCTCAGCCTCAGCCTCAGCCTCAGCCTCAGCCTCAGCCTCAGCCTCAGCCTCATCCTCATCCCTCATCCTCATCCTCAACTGCCCATAATGAAGAAATTTCTACCTTACTGAACTACCTAAGAGCATATAGAGAGGAAATTTCTCCCTTACTGAACGACCCATAATGAAGAAATTTCTACCTTACTGAACTACCTAAGAGCCCATAGAGAGGAAATTTCTCCCTAACTCAACTGCCCATAATGAAGAAATTTCTACCTTACTGATATACCTAAGGGCCCTTAGAGAGGAAATTTCTAACTTACTGAACTTCCCATAATGAAGAAATTTCTACATTACTGAACTACCTAAAAGCTATTAGAAATTAAATTTCTCTCTTACTGAACGGCTCATAATGAAGAAATTTCTACCTTACTGAACTACCTAAGAGCCCATAGAGAGGAAATTTCTCCCTAACTCAACTGTCCATAATGAAGAAATTTCTACCTTACAGAACTACCTAAGAGCCCATAGAGAGGAAATTTTTCCCTTACTGAACGGTCAATAATAAAGAAATTTCTAGCTTACTGAACTACCTAAGAGCATATAGAGAGGAAATTTCTCCCTTACTGAACGACCCATAATGAAGAAATTTCTACCTTACTGAACTACCTAAGAGCCCATAGAGAGGAAATTTCTCCCTAACTCAACTGCCCATAATGAAGAAATTTCTACCTTACTGATATACCTAAGGGCCCTTAGAGAGGAAATTTCTAACTTACTGAACTCCCATAATGAAGAAATTTCTACATTACTGAACTACCTAAAGGCTATTAGAAATTAAATTTCTCTCTTACTGAACGGCTCATAATGAAGAAATTTCTACCTTACTGAACTACCTAAGAGCCCATAGAGAGGAAATTTCTCCCTAACTCAACTGTCCATAATGAAGAAATTTCTACCTTACTGAACTACCTAAGAGCCCATAGAGAGGAAATTTTTCCCTTACTGAACGGTCAATAATAAAGAAATTTCTAGCTTACTGAACTACCTAAGAGCCCATAGAGACTAAATTACTCCCTTACTGTATGAATATAATAATGAAGAAATTTCTACCTTACTGAACTACCTAAGGGTCCATAGAGAGGAAATTTCTCCCTTACTGAACGGCCCATATTGAAGAAATTTCTACCTTACTGAACTACCTAAGAGCCCATAGAGAGGAAATTTCTCCTTACTGAACGACCCATAATGAAGAAATTTCTACCTTACTGAACTACCTAAGAGCCCATAGAGAGGAAATTTCTCCTAAACTCAACTGTCCATAATGAAGAAATTTCTACCTTACTGAACTACCTAAGAGCCCATAGAGAGGAAATTTTTCCCTTACTGAACGGTCAATAATAAAGAAATTTCTAGCTTACTGAACTACCTAAGAGCCCATAGAGACTAAATTACTCCCTTAC
>CAJMZQ010000007.1:0-140661 GCA_905220385.1 Xylota sylvarum
AGTTGGGATAGTCGTTCAACATTCTACAAGAACAACTTACCATGGAGTATGATTTCTCTGAAATAATTTTTGTTGAGTGGATAGATTTTAGTTGGGGTAGTCGTTCAACATTCTACAAGAACAACTTACCATGGACTATGATTTCTCTGAAACCATGATAGATTTCAAATCGATCCTGACCAAGATGAGTCTGTGGTGTGAAATACATTTTGTTGAGTGGATAGACTTTAGTTGGGGTAGTCGTTCAACATTCTACAAGAACAACGAACCATGGAGTATGATTTCTCTGAAATAATTTTTGCTGAGTGGATAGATTTTAGTTGGGATAGTCGTTCAACATTCTACAAGAACAACTTACCATGGAGTATGATTTCTCTGAAATAATTTTTGTTGAGTGGATAGATTTTAGTTGGGGTAGTCGTTCAACATTCTACAAGAACAACTTACCATGGAGTATGATTTCTCTGAAATACATTTTGTTGAGTGGATAGATTTTAGTTGGGGTAGTCGTTCAACATTCTACAAGAACAACGAACCATGGAGTATGATTTCTCTGAAATAATTTTTGCTGAGTGGATAGATTTTAGTTGGGATAGTCGTTCAACATTCTACAAGAACAACGAACCATGGAGTATGATTTCTCTGAAATAATTTTTGTTGAGTGGATAGATTTTAGTTGGGATAGTCGTTCAACATTCTACAAGAACAACTTACCATGGAGTATGATTTCTCTGAAATAATTTTTGTTGAGTGGATAGATTTTAGTTGGGGTAGTCGTTCAACATTCTACAAGAACAACTTACCATGGACTATGATTTCTCTGAAACCATGATAGATTTCAAATCGATCCTGACCAAGATGAGTCTGTGGTGTGAAATAATTTTTGTTGAGTGGATAGATTTTAGTTGGGGTAGTCGTTCAACATTCTACAAGAACAACGAACCATGGAGTATGATTTCTCTGAAATAATTTTTGTTGAGTGGATAGATTGTAGTTGGGATAGTCGTTCAACATTTTACAAGAACAACTTACCATGGAGTATGAGTTCTCTGAAACCATGATAGATTTCAAATCGATCCTGACCAAGATGAGTCTGTGGTGTGAAATAATTTTTGTTGAGTGGATAGATTTTAGTTGGGGTAGTCGTTCAACATTCTACAAGAACAACTTACCATGGAGTATGATTTCTCTGAAACCATGATAGATTTCAAATCGATCCTGACCAAGATGAGTCTGTGGTGTGAAATAATTTTTGTTGAGTGGATAGATTTTAGTTGGGGTAGTCGTTCAACATTCTACAAGAACAACTTATCATGGAGTATGATTTCTCTGAAATAATTTTTGTTGAGTGGATAGATTTTAGTTGGGATAGTCGTTCAACATTCTACAAGAACAACTTACCATGGAGTATGATTTCTCTGAAATAATTTTTGTTGAGTGGATAGATTTTAGTTGGGATAGTCGTTCAACATTCTACAAGAACAACTTACCATGGAGTATGATTTCTCTGAAATAATTTTTGTTGAGTGGATAGATTTTAGTTGGGATAGTCGTTCAACATTTTACAAGAACAACGAAACATGGAGTATGATTTCTCTGAAACCATGATAGATTTCAAATCGATCCTGAATAAGATGAGTCTGTGGTGTGAAATAATTTTTGTTGAGTGGATACATTTTAGTTGGGGTAGTCGTTCAACATTCTACAAGAACAACTTACAATGGAGTATGATTTCTCTGAAACCATGATAGATTTCAAATCGATCCTGACCAAGATGAGTCTGTGGTGTGAAATAATTTTTGTTGAGTGGATAGATTTTAGTTGGGGTAGTCGTTCAACATTCTACAAGAACAACTTACATGGAGTATGATTTCTCTGAAATAATTTTTGTTGAGTGGATAGATTTTAGTTGGGATAGTCGTTCAACATTTTACAAGAACAACAAACCATGGAGTATGATTTCTCTGAAACCATGATAGATTTCAAATCGATCCTGAATAAGATGAGTCTGTGGTGTGAAATAATTTTTGTTGAGTGGATACATTTTAGTTGGGGTAGTCGTTCAACATTCTACAAGAACAACGAACCATGGAGTATGATTTCTCTGAAACCATGATAGATTTCAAATCGATCCTGACCAAGATGAGTCTGTGGTGTGAAATAATTTTAGTTGAGTGGATAGATTTTAGTTGGGGTAGTGTTTCAACATTCTACAAGAACAACGAACCATGGAGTATGATTTCTCTGAAATAATTTTTGTTGAGTTAATCGATTTTAGTTGGGATAGTCGTTCAACATTCTACAAGAACAACTTACCATGGACTATGATTTCTCTGAAACCATGATAGATTTCAAATCGATCCTGACCAAGATGAGTCTGTGGTGTGAAATAATTTTTGTTGAGTGGATAGATTTTAGTTGGTGTAGTCGTTCAACATTCTACAAGAACAACTTACCATGGACTATGATTTCTCTGAAACCATGATAGATTTGAAATCGATCCTGACCAAGATGAGTCTGTGGTGTGAAATAATTTTTGTTGAGTGGATAGATTTTAGTTGGGGTAGTCGTTCAACATTCTACAAGAACAACTTACAATGGAGTATGATTTCTCTGAAACCATGATAGATTTCAAATCGATCCTGACCAAGATGAGTCTGTGGTGTGAAATAATTTTTGTTGAGTGGATAGATTTTAGTTGGGGTAGTCGTTCAACATTCTACAAGAACAACGAACCATGGAGTATGATTTCTCTGAAATAATTTTTGTTGAGTGGATAGATTCTAGTTGGGATAGTCGTTCAACATTTTACAAGAACAACGAAACATGGAGTATGATTTCTCTGAAACCATGATAGATTTCAAATCGATCCTGACCAAGATGAGTCTGTGGTGTGAAATAATTTTTGTTGAGTGGATAGATTTTAGTTGGGGTAGTCGTTCAACATTCTACAAGAACAACTTACCATGGAGTATGATTTCTCTGAAATAATTTTTGTTGAGTTAATAGATTTTAGTTGGGATAGTCGTTCAACATTCTACAAGAACAACTTACCATGGACTATGATTTCTCTGAAACCATGATAGATTTCAAATCGATCCTGACCAAGATGAGTCTGTGGTGTGAAATAATTTTTGTTGAGTGGATAGATTTTAGTTGGGATAGTCGTTCAACATTCTACAAGAACAACGAACCATGGAGTATGATTTCTCTGAAACCATGATAGATTTCAAATCGATCCTGTCCAAGATGAGTCTGTGGTGTGAAATAATTTTTGTTGAGTGGATAGATTTTAGGTGGGGTAGTCGTTCAACATTCTACAAGAACAACTTACCATGGACTATGATTTCTCTGAAACCATGATAGATTTGAAATCGATCCTGACCAAGATGAGTCTGTGGTATGAAATAATTTTTGTTGAGTGGATAGATTTTAGTTGGGGTAGTCGTTCAACATTCTACAAGAACAACTTACAATGGAGTATGATTTCTCTGAAACCATGATAGATTTCAAATCGATCCTGACCAAGATGAGTCTGTGGTGTGAAATAATTTTTGTTGAGTGGATAGATTTTAGTTGGGGTAGTCGTTCAACATTCTACAAGAACAACGAACCATGGACTATGATTTCTCTGAAATAATTTTTGTTGAGTGGATAGATTTTAGTTGGGATAGTCGTTCAACATTTTACAAGAACAACGAAACATGGAGTATGATTTCTCTGAAACCATGATAGATTTCAAATCGATCCTGACCAAGATGAGTCTGTGGTGTGAAATAATTTTTGTTGAGTGGATAGATTTTAGTTGGGGTAGTCGTTCAACATTCTACAAGAACAACTTACCATGGAGTATGATTTCTCTGAAACCATGATAGATTTCAAATCGATCCTGACCAAGATGAGTCTGTGGTGTGAAATAATTTTTGTTGAGTGGATAGATTTTAGTTGGGGTAGTCGTTCAACATTCTACAAGAACAACTTATCATGGAGTATGATTTCTCTGAAATAATTTTTGTTGAGTGGATAGATTTTAGTTGGGATAGTCGTTCAACATTCTACAAGAACAACTTACAATGGACTATGATTTCTCTGAAATAATTTTTGTTGAGTGGATAGATTTTAGTTGGGATAGTCGCTCAACATTCTACAAGAACAACGAACCATATAGTATGATTTCTCTGAAACCATGATAGATTTCAAATCGATCCTGACCAAGATGAGTCTGTGGTGTGAAATAATTTTTGCTGAGTGGATAGATTTTAGTTGGGGTAGTCGCTCAACATTCTACAAGAACAACGAACCATGGAGTATGATTTCTCTGAAACCATGATAGATTTCAAATCGATCCTGACCAAGATGAGTCTGTGGTGTGAAATAATTTTTGTTGAGTGGATAGATTTTAGTTGGGGTAGTGTTTCAACATTCTACAAGAACAACGAACCATCTAGTATGATTTCTCTGAAATAATTTTTGTTGAGTTAATAGATTTTAGTTGGGATAGTCGTTCAACATTCTACAAGAACAACGAACCATGGAGTATGATTTCTCTGAAACCATGATAGATTTCAAATCGATCCTGACCAAGATGAGTCTGTGGTGTGATATAATTTTTGTTGAGTGGATAGATTTTAGTTGGGATAGTCGTTCAATATTCTACAAGAACAACTTACCATGGACTATGATTTCTCTGAAACCATGATAGATTTCAAATCGATCCTGACCAAGATGAGTCTGTGGTGTGAAATAATTTTTGTTGAGTGGATAGATTTTAGTTGGGATAGTCGTTCAACATTCTACAAGAACAACGAACCATGGAGTATGATTTCTCTGAAACCATGATAGATTTCAAATCGATCCTGACCAAGATGAGTCTGTGGTGTGAAATAATTTTTGTTGAGTGGACAGATTTTAGTTGGGGTAGTCGTTCAACATTCTACAAGAACAACGAACCATGGAGTATGATTTCTCTGAAACCATGATAGATTTCCAATCGATCCTGACCAAGATGAGTCTGTGGTGTGAAATAATTTTTGTTGAGTGGATAGATTTTAGTTAGGGGTAGTCGTTCAACATTCTACAAGAACAACATACCATGGAGTATGATTTCTCTGAAACCATGATAGATTTCAAATCGATCCTGACCAAGATGAGTCTGTGGTGTGAAATAATTTTTGTTGAGTGGATAGATTTTAGTTAGGGGTAGTCGTTCAAAATTCTACAAGAACAACGAACCATGGAGTATGATTTCTCTGAAATAATTTTTGTTGAGTGGATAGATTTTAGTTGGGGTAGTCGTTCAACATTCTACAAGAACAACGAACCATGGAGTATGATTTCTCTGAAACCATGATAGATTTCAAATCGATCCTGACCAAGATGAGTCTGTGGTGTGAAATAATTTTTGTTGAGTGGATAGATTTTAGTTGGGGTAGTCGTTCAACATTCTACAAGAACAACGAACCATGGAGTATGATTTCTCTGAAACCATGATAGATTTCAAATCGATCCTGACCAAGATGAGTCTGTGGTGTGAAATAATTTTTGTTGAGTGGATAGATTTTAGTTGGGGTAGTCGTTCAACATTCTACAAGAACAACGAACCATGGAGTATGATTTCTCTGAAACCATGATAGATTTCAAATCGATCCTGACCAAGATGAGTCTGTGGTGTGAAATAATTTTTGTTGAGTGGATAGATTTTAGTTGGGGTAGTCGTTCAACATTCTACAAGAACAACGAACCATGGAGTATGATTTCTCTGCAACCATGATAGATTTCAAATCGATCCTGTCCAAGATGAGTCTGTGGTATGAAGTAATTTTTGTTGAGTGGATAGATTTTAGTTGGGGTAGTCGTTCAACATTCTACAAGAACAACGAACCATGGAGTATGATTTCTCTGAAATAATTTTTGTTGAGTGGATAGATTTTAGTTGGGGTAGTCGTTCAACATTCTACAAGAACAACTTATCATGGACTATGATTTCTCTGAAATAATTTTTGTTGAGTGGATAGATTTTAGTTGGGATAGTCGTTCAACATTCTACAAGAATAACGAACCATGGAGTATGATTTCTCTGAAACCATGATAGATTTCAAATCGATCGTGACCAAGATGAGTCTGTGGTGTGAAATAATTTTTGTTGAGTGGATAGATTTTAGTTGGGATAGTCGTTCAACATTCTACAAGAACAACTTACCATGGACTATGATTTCTCTGAAACCATGATAGATTTCAAATCGATCCTGACCAAGATGTGTCTGTTCTGTGAAATAATTTTTGTTGAGTGGATAGATTTTAGTTGGGGTAGTCGTTCAACATTCTACAAGAACAACGAACCACGGAGTATGATATCTCTGAAACCATGATAGATTTCAAATCGATCCTGACCAAGATGAGTCTGTGGTGTGAAATAATTTTTGTTGAGTGGATAGATTTTAGTTGGGATAGTCGATCAACATTCTACAAGAACAACTTACCATGGACTATGATTTCTCTGAAACCATGATAGATTTCAAATCGATCCTGACCAAGATGTGTCTGTGGTGTGAAATAATTTTTGTTGAGTGGATAGATTTTAGTTGGGATAGTCGTTCAACATTCTACAAGAACAACGAACCATGGAGTATGATTTCTCTGAAATAATTTTTGTTGAGTGGATAGATTTAAGTTGGGGTAGTCGTTCATCATTCTACAAGAACAACTTACCATGGAGTATGATTTCTCTGAAACCATGATAGATTTCAAATCGATCCTGACCAAGATGAGTCTGTAGTGTGAAATAATTTTTGTTGAGTGGATAGATTTTAGTTGGGGTAGTCGTTCAACATTCTACAAGAACAACGAACCATGGAGTATGATTTCTCTGAAATAATTTTTGTTGAGTGGATAGATTTTAGTTGGGATAGTCGTTCAACATTCTACAAGAACAACGAACCATGGAGTATGATTTCTCTGAAACCATGATAGATTTCAAATCGATCCTGACCAAGATGAGTCTATGGTGTGAAATAATTTTTGTTGAGTGGATAGATTTTAGTTGGGATAGTCGTTCAACATTCTACAAGAACAACTCGCCATGGACTATGATTTCTCTGAAACCATGATAGATTTCAAATCGATCCTGACCAAGATGAGTCTGTGGTGTGAAATAATTTTTGTTGAGTGGATAGATTTTAGTTAGGGGTAGTCGTTTAACATTCTACAAGAACAACGAACCATGGAGTATGATTTCTCTGAAACCATGATAGATTTCAAATCGATCCTGACCAAGATGAGTCTGTGGTGTGAAATAATTTTTGTTGAGTGGATAGATTTTAGTTGGGGTAGTCGTTCAACATTCTACAAGAACAACTTACCATGGACTATGATTTCTCTGAAACCATGATAGATTTCAAATCGATCCTGGCCAAGATGAGTCTGTGGTGTGAAATAATTTTTGTTGAGTGGATAGATTTTAGTTGGGGTAGTCGTTCAACATTCTACAAGAACAACTTACCATGGAGTATGATTTCTCTGAAATAATTTTTGTTGAGTGGATAGATTTTAGTTGGGATAGTCGTTCAACATTTTACAAGAACAACGAACCATGGAGTATGATTTCTCTGAAACCATGATAGATTTCAAATCGATCTTGACCAAGATGAGTCTGTGGTGTGAAATAATTTTTGTTGAGTGGATAGATTTTAGTTGGGGTAGTCGTTCAACATTCTACAAGAACAACTTACCATGGAGTATGATTTCTCTGAAACTATGATAGATTTCTAATCGATCCTGACCAAGATGAGTCTGTGGCGTGAAATAATTTTTGCTGAGTGGATAAATTTTAGTTGGGGTAGTCGTTCAACATTCTACAAGAACAACGAACCATGGACTATGATTTCTCTGACATAATTTTTGTTGAGTGGATCGATTTTAGTTGGGATAGTCGTTCAACATTCTACAAGAACAATGAACCATGGAGTATGATTTCTCTGAAATAATTTTTGTTGAGTGGATAGATTTTAGTTGGGATAGTCGTTCAACATTCTACAAGAACAACTTACCATGGACTATGATTTCTCTGAAACCATGATAGATTTCAAATCGATCCTGACCAAGATGAGTCTGTGGTGTGAAATAATTTTTGTTGAGTGGATAGATTTTAGTTGGGGTAGTCGTTCAACATTCTACAAGAACAACTTACCATGGACTATGATTTCTCTGAAACCATGATAGATTTCAAATCGATCCTGACCAAGATGAGTCTGTGGTGTGAAATAATTTTTGTTGAGTGGATAGATTTTAGTTGGGGTAGTCGTTCAACATTCTACAAGAACAACTTACCATGGACTATGATTTCTCTGAAACCATGATAGATTTCAAATCGATCCTGACCAAGATGAGTCTGTGGTGTGAAATAATTTTTGTTGAGTGGATCGATTTTAGTTGGGGTAGTCGTTCAACATTCTACAAGAACAACGAACCATGGAGTATGATTTCTCTGAAACCATGATAGATTTCAAATCGATCCTGACCAAGATGAGTCTGTGGTGTGAAATAATTTTTGTTGAGTGGATAGATTTTAGTTGGGGTAGTCGTTCAACATTCTACAAGAACAACGAACCATGGAGTATGATTTCTCTGAAACCATGATAGATTTCAAATCGATCCTGACCAAGATGAGTCTGTGGTGTGAAATAATTTTTGTTGAGTGGATAGATTTTAGTTGGGGTAGTCGTTCAACATTCTACAAGAACAACGAACCATGGAGTATGATTTCTCTGCAACCATGATAGATTTCAAATCGATTTTGTCCAAGATGAGTCTGTGGTATGAAATAATTTTTGTTGAGTGGATAGATTTTAGTTGGGGTAGTCGTTCAACATTCTACAAGAACAACGAACCATGGAGTATGATTTCTCTGAAATAATTTTTGTTGAGTGGATAGATTTTAGTTGGGGTAGTCGTTCAACATTCTACAAGAACAACTTACCATGGACTATGATTTCTCTGAAATAATTTTTGTTGAGTGGATAGATTTTAGTTGGGATAGTCGTTCAACATTCTACAAGAACAACGAAGCATGGAGTATGATTTCTCTGAAACCATGATAGATTTCAAATCGATCGTGACCAAGATGAGTCTGTGGTGTGAAATAATTTTTGTTGAGTGGATAGATTTTAGTTGGGATAGTCGTTCAACATTCTACAAGAACAACTTACCATGGACTATGATTTCTCTGAAACCATGATAGATTTCAAATCGATCCTGACCAAGATGTGTCTGTTCTGTGAAATAATTTTTGTTGAGTGGATAGATTTTAGTTGGGGTAGTCGTTCAACATTCTACAAGAACAACGAACCATGGAGTATGATATCTCTGAAACCATGATAGATTTCAAATCGATCCTGACCAAGATGAGTCTGTGGTGTGAAATAATTTTTGTTGAGTGGATAGATTTCAGTTGGGATAATCGTTCAACATTCTACAAGAACAACTTACCATGGACTATGATTTCTCTGAAACCATGATAGATTTCAAATCGATCCTGACCAAGATGTGTCTGTGGTGTGAAATAATTTTTGTTGAGTGGATAGATTTTAGTTGGGATAGTCGTTCAACATTCTACAAGAACAACGAACCATGGAGTATGATTTCTCTGAAATAATTTTTGTTGAGTGGATAGATTTAAGTTGGGGTAGTCGTTCAACATTCTACAAGAACAACTTACCATGGAGTATGATTTCTCTGAAACCATGATAGATTTCAAATCGATCCTGACCAAGATGAGTCTGTAGTGTGAAATAATTTTTGTTGAGTGGATAGATTTTAGTTGGGGTAGTCGTTCAACATTCTACAAGAACAACGAACCATGGAGTATGATTTCTCTGAAATAATTTTTGTTGAGTGGATAGATTTTAGTTGGGATAGTCGTTCAACATTCTACAAGAACAACGAACCATGGAGTATGATTTCTCTGAAACCATGATAGATTTCAAATCGATCCTGACCAAGATGAGTCTGTGGTGTGAAATAATTTTTGTTGAGTGGATAGATTTTAGTTGGGATAGTCGTTCAACATTCTACAAGAACAACTCGCCATGGACTATGATTTCTCTGAAACCATGATAGATTTCAAATCGATCCTGACCAAGATGAGTCTGTGGTGTGAAATAATTTTTGTTGAGTGAATAGATTTTAGTTGGGATAGTCGTTCAACATTCTACAAGAACAACGAACCATGGAGTATGATTTCTCTGAAACCATGATAGATTTCAAATCGATCCTGACCAAGATGAGTCTGTGGTGTGAAATAATTTTTGTTGAGTGGATAGATTTTAGTTGGGGTAGTCGTTCAACATTCTACAAGAACAACTTACCATGGACTATGATTTCTCTGAAACCATGATAGATTTCAAATCGATCCTGGCCAAGATGAGTCTGTGGTGTGAAATAATTTTTGTTGGGTGGATAGATTTTAGTTGGGGTAGTCGTTCAACATTCTACAAGAACAACTTACCATGGAGTATGATTTCTCTGAAATAATTTTTGTTGAGTGGATAGATTTTAGTTGGGATAGTCGTTCAACATTTTACAAGAACAACGAAACATGGAGTATGATTTCTCTGAAACCATGATAGATTTCAAATCGATCCTGACCAAGATGAGTCTGTGGTGTGAAATAATTTTTGTTGAGTGGATAGATTTTAGTTGGGGTAGTCGTTCAACATTCTTCAAGAACAACTTACCATGGACTATGATTTCTCTGAAACCATGATAGATTTCAAATCGATCCTGACCAAGATGAGTCTGTGGTGTGAAATAATTTTTGTTGAGTGGATAGATTTTAGTTGGGGTAGTCGTTCAACATTCTACAAGAACAACGAACCATGGAGTATGATTTCTCTGAAATAATTTTTGTTGAGTGGATAGATTTTAGTTGGGATAGTCGTTCAACATTTTACAAGAACAACGAACCAGGGAGCATGATTTCTCTGAAACCATGATAGATTTCAAATCGATCCTGACCAAGATGAGTCTGTGGTGTGAAATAATTTTTGTTGAGTGGATAGATTTTAGTTGGGGTAGTCGTTCAACATTCTACAAGAACAACTTACCATGGAGTATGATTTCTCTGAAACCATGATAGATTTCAAATCGATCCTGACCAAGATGAGTCTGTGGTGTGAAATAATTTTTGTTGAGTGGATAGATTTTAGTTGGGGTAGTCGTTCAACATTCTACAAGAACAACTTACCATGGAGTATGATTTCTCTGAAACCATGATAGATTTCAAATCGATCCTGACCAAGATGAGTCTGTGGTGTGAAATAATTTTTGTTGAGTGGATAGATTTTAGTTGGGGTAGTCGTTCAACACTCTACAAGAACAACTTACCATGGACTATGATTTCTCTGAAACCATGACAGATTTCAAATCGATACTGACCAAGATGAGTCTGTGGTGTGAAATAATTTTTGTTGAGTGGATAGATTTTAGTTGGGATAGTCGTCCAACATTCTACAAGCACAACGAACCATGGAGTATGATTTCTCTGAAACCATGATAGATTTCTAATCGATCCTGACCAAGATGAGTCTGTGGTGTGAAATATTGTTTGTTGAGTGGATAGATTTTAGTTGGGGTAGTCGTTCAACATTCTACAAGAACAACTTACCATGGAGTATGATTTCTCTGAAACCATGATAGATTTCAAATCGATCCTGACCAAGATGAGTCTGTGGTGTGAAATAATTTTTGTTGAGTGGATAGATTTTAGTTGGGGTAGTCGTTCAACACTCTACAAGAACAACTTACCATGGACTATGATTTCTCTGAAACCATGACAGATTTCAAATCGATACTGACCAAGATGAGTCTGTGGTGTGAAATAATTTTTGTTGAGTGGATAGATTTTAGTTGGGGTAGTCGTTCAACATTCTACAAGAACAACTTACCATGGAGTATGATTTCTCTGAAACTATGATAGATTTCTAATCGATCCTGACCAAGATGAGTCTGTGGCGTGAAATAATTTTTGCTGAGTGGATAAATTTTAGTTGGGGTAGTCGTTCAACATTCTACAAGAACAACGAACCATGGACTATGATTTCTCTGACATAATTTTTGTTGAGTGGATCGATTTTAGTTGGGATAGTCGTTCAACATTCTACAAGAACAACGAACCATGGAGTATGATTTCTCTGAAATAATTTTTGTTGAGTGGATAGATTTAAGTTGGGGTAGTCGTTCAACATTCTACAAGCACAACTTACCATGGAGTATGATTTCTCTGAAACCATGATAGATTTCAAATCGATCCTGACCAAGATGAGTCTGTAGTGTGAAATAATTTTTGTTGAGTGGATAGATTTTAGTTGGGGTAGTCGTTCAACATTCTACAAGAACAACTTACCATGGAGTATGATTTCTCTGAAATAATTTTTGTTGAGTGGATAGATTTTAGTTGGGATAGTCGTTCAACATTTTACAAGAACAACGAACCATGGAGTATGATTTCTCTGAAACCATGATAGATTTCAAATCGATCTTGACCAAGATGAGTCTGTGGTGTGAAATAATTTTTGTTGAGTGGATAGATTTTAGTTGGGGTAGTCGTTCAACATTCTACAAGAACAACTTACCATGGAGTATGATTTCTCTGAAACTATGATAGATTTCTAATCGATCCTGACCAAGATGAGTCTGTGGCGTGAAATAATTTTTGCTGAGTGGATAAATTTTAGTTGGGGTAGTCGTTCAACATTCTACAAGAACAACGAACCATGGAGTATGATTTCTCTGACATAATTTTTGTTCTCTGATCGATTTTAGTTGGGATAGTCGTTCAACATTCTACAAGAACAGCGAACCATGGAGTATGATTTCTCTGAAATAATTTTTGTTGAGTGGATAGATTTTAGTTGGGATAGTCGTTCAACATTCTACAAGAACAACTTACCATGGACTATGATTTCTCTGAAACCATGATAGATTTCAAATCGATCCTGACCAAGATGAGTCTGTGGTGTGAAATAATTTTTGTTGAGTGGATAGATTTTAGTTGGGGTAGTCGTTCAACATTCTACAAGAACAACTTACCATGGACTATGATTTCTCTGAAACCATGATAGATTTCAAATCGATCCTGACCAAGATGAGTCTGTGGTGTGAAATAATTTTTGTTGAGTGGATAGATTTTAGTTGGGGTAGTCGTTCAACATTCTACAAGAACAACTTACCATGGACTATGATTTCTCTGAAACCATGATAGATTTCAAATCGATCCTGACCAAGATGAGTCTGTGGTGTGAAATAATTTTTGTTGAGTGGATCGATTTTAGTTGGGATAGTCGTTCAACATTCTACAAGAACAACGAACCATGGAGTATGATTTCTCTGAAATAATTTTTGTTGAGTGGATAGATTTTAGTTGGGATAGTCGTTCAACATTCTACAAGAACAACTTACCATGGACTATGATTTCTCTGAAACCATGATAGATTTCAAATCGATCCTGACCAAGATGAGTCTGTGGTGTGAAATAATTTTTGTTGAGTGGATAGATTTTAGTTGGGGTAGTCGTTCAACATTCTACAAGAACAACTTACCATGGACTATGATTTCTCTGAAACCATGATAGATTTCAAATCGATCCTGACCAAGATGAGTCTGTGGTGTGAAATAATTTTTGTTGAGTGGATAGATTTTAGTTGGGGTAGTCGTTCAACATTCTACAAGAACAACGAACCATGGAGTATGATTTCTCTGAAATAATTTTTGTTGAGTGGATAGATTTTAGTTGGGATAGTCGTTCAACATTTTACAAGAACAACGAACCAGGGAGCATGATTTCTCTGAAACCATGATAGATTTCAAATTGATCCTGACCAAGATGAGTCTGTGGTGTGAAATAATTTTTGTTGAGTGGATAGATTTTAGTTGGGGTAGTCGTTCAACATTCTACAAGAACAACTTACCATGGAGTATGATTTCTCTGAAACCATGATAGATTTCAAATCGATCCTGACCAAGATGAGTCTGTGGTGTGAAATAATTTTTGTTGAGTGGATAGATTTTAGTTGGGGTAGTCGTTCAACATTCTACAATAACAACTTACCATGGACTATGATTTCTCTGAAACCATGATAGATTTCAAATCGATCCTGACCAAGATGAGTCTGTGGTGTGAAACAATTTTTGTTGAGTGGATAGATTTTACTTGGGGTAGTCGTTCAACATTCTACAAGAACAACTTACCATGGAGTATGATTTCTCTGAAATAATTTTTGTTGAGTGGATAGATTTTAGTTGGGGTAGTCGTTCAACATTCTACAAGAACAACTTACCATGGAGTATGATTTCTCTGAAACCATGATAGATTTCAAATCGATCCTGACCAAGATGAGTCTGTGGTGTGAAATAATTTTTGTTGAGTGGATAGATTTTAGTTGGGGTAGTCGTTCAACATTCTACAAGAACAACTTACCATGGACTATGATTTCTCTGAAACCATGATAGATTTCAAATCGATCCTGACCAAGATGAGTCTGTGGTGTGAAATAATTTTTGTTGAGTGGATAGATTTTAGTTGGGGTAGTCGTTCAACATTCTACAAGAACAACTTACCATGGACTATGATTTCTCTGAAACCATGATAGATTTCAAATCGATCCTGACCAAGATGAGTCTGTGGTGTGAAATAATTTTTGTTGAGTTAATCGATTTTAGTTGGGATAGTCGTTCAACATTCTACAAGAACAACGAACCATGGAGTATGATTTCTCTGAAATAATTTTTGTTGAGTGGATAGATTTTAGTTGGGATAGTCGTTCAACATTCTACAAGAACAACTTACCATGGAGTATGATTTCTCTGAAACCATGATAGATTTCAAATCGATCCTGACCAAGATGAGTCTGTGGTGTGAAATAATTTTTGTTGAGTGGATAGATTTTAGTTGGGGTAGTCGTTCAACATTCTACAAGAACAACTTACCATGGACTATGATTTCTCTGAAACCATGATAGATTTCAAATCGATCCTGACCAAGATGAGTCTGTGGTGTGAAATAATTTTTGTTGAGTGGATAGATTTTAGTTGGGGTAGTCGTTCAACATTCTACAAGAACAACTTACCATGGACTATGATTTCTCTGAAACCATGATAGATTTCAAATCGATCCTGACCAAGATGAGTCTGTGGTGTGAAATAATTTTTGTTGAGTTAATCGATTTTAGTTGGGGTAGTCGTTCAACATTCTACAAGAACAACTTACCATGGACTATGATTTCTCTGAAACCATGATAGATTTCAAATCGATCCTGACCAAGATGAGTCTGTGGTGTGAAATAATTTTTGTTGAGTGGATAGATTTTAGTTGGGGTAGTCGTTCAACATTCTACAAGAACAACGAACCATGGAGTATGATTTCTCTGAAATAATTTTTGTTGAGTGGATAGATTTTAGTTGGGATAGTCGTTCAACATTTTACAAGAACAACGAACCAGGGAGCATGATTTCTCTGAAACCATGATAGATTTCAAATTGATCCTGACCAAGATGAGTCTGTGGTGTGAAATAATTTTTGTTGAGTGGATAGATTTTAGTTGGGGTAGTCGTTCAACATTCTACAAGAACAACTTACCATGGAGTATGATTTCTCTGAAACCATGATAGATTTCAAATCGATCCTGACCAAGATGAGTCTGTGGTGTGAAATAATTTTTGTTGAGTGGATAGATTTTAGTTGGGGTAGTCGTTCAACATTCTACAATAACAACTTACCATGGACTATGATTTCTCTGAAACCATGATAGATTTCAAATCGATCCTGACCAAGATGAGTCTGTGGTGTGAAACAATTTTTGTTGAGTGGATAGATTTTACTTGGGGTAGTCGTTCAACATTCTACAAGAACAACTTACCATGGAGTATGATTTCTCTGAAATAATTTTTGTTGAGTGGATAGATTTTAGTTGGGGTAGTCGTTCAACATTCTACAAGAACAACTTACCATGGAGTATGATTTCTCTGAAACCATGATAGATTTCAAATCGATCCTGACCAAGATGAGTCTGTGGTGTGAAATAATTTTTGTTGAGTGGATAGATTTTAGTTGGGGTAGTCGTTCAACATTCTACAAGAACAACGAACCATGGAGTATGATTTCTCTGAAATAATTTTTGTTGAGTGGATAGATTTTAGTTGGGATAGTCGTTCAACATTCTACAAGAACAACTTACCATGGAGTATGATTTCTCTGAAACCATGATAGATTTCAAATCGATCCTGACCAAGATGAGTCTGTGGTGTGAAATAATTTTTGTTGAGTGGATAGATTTTAGTTGGGATAGTCGTTCAATATTCTACAAGAACAACTTACCATGGACTATGATTTCTCTGAAACCATGATAGATTTCAAATCGATCTTGACCAAGATCAGTCTGTGGTGTGAAATAATTTTTGTTGAGTGGATAGATTTTAGTTGGGGTAGTGTTTCAACATTCTACAAGAACAACTTACCATGGAGTATGATTTCTCTGAAACCATGATAGATTTCAAATCGATCCTGACCAAGATGAGTCTGTGGTGTGAAATAATTTTTGTTGAGTGGATACATTTTAGTTGGGGTAGTCGTTCAACATTTTACAAGAACAACGAGCCATGGAGTATGATTTCTCTGAAACCATGATAGATTTCAAATCGATCCTGACCAAGATGAGTCTGTGGTGTGAAATAATTTTTGTTGAGTGGATAGATTTTAGTTGGGATAGTCGTTCAACATTCTACAAGAACAACGAACCATGGAGTATGATTTCTCTGAAACCATGATAGATTTCAAATCGATCCTGACCAAGATGAGTCTGTGGTGTGAAATAATTTTTGTTGAGTGGATAGATTTTAGTTGGGGTAGTCGTTCAACATTCTACAAGAACAACGAACCATGGAGTATGATTTCTCTGAAACCATGATAGATTTCAAATCGGTCCTGACCAAGATGAGTCTGTGGTGTGAAATAATTTTTGTTGAGTGGATAGATTTTAGTTAGGGGTAGTCGTTCAACATTCTACAAGAACAGCATACCATGGAGTATGATTTCTCTGAAACCATGATAGATTTCAAATCGATCCTGACCAAGATGAGTCTGTGGTGTGAAATAATTTTTGTTGAGTGGATAGATTTTAGTTGGGGTAGTTGTTCAACATTCTACAAGAACAACTTATCATGGAGTATGATTTCTCTGAAATAATTTTTGTTGAGTGGATAGATTTTAGTTGGGGTAGTCGTTCAACATTCTACAAGAACAACTTACCATGGAGTATGATTTCTCTGAAACCATGATAGATTTCAAATCGATCCTGACCAAGATGAGTCTGTGGTGTGAAATAATTTTTGTTGAGTGGATAGATTTTAGTTGGGGTAGTCGTTCAACATTCTACAAGAAGAACGAACCATGGAGTATGATTTCTCTGAAACCATGACAGATTTCAAATCGATCCTGACCAAGATGAGTCTGTGGTGTGAAATAATTTTTGTTGAGTGGATAGATTTTAGTTGGGGTAGTCGTTCAACATTCTACAAGAACAACGAACCATGGAGTATGATTTCTCTGCAACCATGATAGATTTCAAATCGATCCTGTCCAAGATGAGTCTGTGGTATGAAATAATTTTTGTTGAGTGGATAGATTTTAGTTGGGGTAGTCGTTCAACATTCTACAAGAACAACGAACCGTGGAGTATGATTTCTCTGAAACCATGACAGATTTCAAATCGATCCTGACCAAGATGAGTCTGTGGTGTGAAATAATTTTTGTTGAGTGGATAGATTTTAGTTGGGATAGTCGTTCAACATTCTACAAGAACAACTTACCATGGACTATGATTTCTCTGAAACCATGACAGATTTCAAATCGATCCTGACCAAGATGAGTCTGTGGTGTGAAATAATTTTTGTTGAGTGGATAGATTTTAGTTGGGATAGTCGTTCAACATTCTACAAGAACAACTTACCATGGACTATGATTTCTCTGAAACCATGATAGATTTCAAATCGATCCTGACCAAGATGTGTCTGTGGTGTGCAATAATTTTTGTTGAGTGGATAGATTTTAGTTGGGATAGTCGTTCAACATTCTACAAGAACAACGAACCATGGAGTATGATTTCTCTGAAATAATTTTTTTTTAGTGAATAGATTTAAGTTGGGGTAGTCGTTCAACATTCTACAAGAACAACTTACCATGGACTATGATTTCTCTGAAACCATGATAGATTTCAAATCGATCCTGACCAAGATGAGTCTGTGGTGTGAAATAATTTTTGTTGAGTGGATAGATTTTAGTTGGGGTAGTCGTTCAACATTCTACAAGAACAACGAACCATGGAGTATGATTTCTCTGAAATAATTTTTTTTGAGTGGATAGATTTTAGTTGGGATAGTCGTTCAACATTCTACAAGAACAACGAACCATGGAGTATGATTTCTCTGAAACCGTGACAGATTTCAAATCGATCCTGACCAAGATGAGTCTGTGGTGTGAAATAATTTTTGTTGAGTGAATAGATTTTAGTTGGGATAGTCGTTCAACATTCTACAAGAACAACGAACCATGGAGTATGATTTCTCTGAAACCATGATAGATTTCAAATCGATCCTGACCAAGATGAGTCTGTGGTGTGAAATAATTTTTGTTGAGTGGATAGATTTTAGTTGGGGTAGTCGTTCAACATTCTACAAGAACAACTTACCATGGACTATGATTTCTCTGAAACCATGATAGATTTCAAATCGATCCTGGCCAAGATGAGTCTGTGGTGTGAAATAATTTTTGTTGAGTGGATAGATTTTAGTTGGGGTAGTCGTTCAACATTCTACAAGAACAACTTACCATATAGTATGATTTCTCTGAAATAATTTTTGTTGAATGGATAGGTTTTAGTTGGGATAGTCGTTCAACATTTTACAAGAACAACGAACCATGGAGTATGATTTCTCTGAAACCATGATAGATTTCAAATCGATCCTGACCAAGATGAGTCTGTGGTGTGAAATAATTTTTGTTGAGTGGATAGATTTTAGTTGGGGTAGTCGTTCAACATTCTACAAGAACAACTTACCATGGAGTATGATTTCTCTGAAACCATGATAGATTTCTAATCGATCCTGACCAAGATGAGTCTGTGGTGTGAAATAATTTTTGTTGAGTGGATAGATTTTAGTTGGGGTAGTCGTTCAACATTCTACAAGAACAACGAACCATGGAGTATGATTTCTCTGAAATAATTTTTGTTGAGTGGATAGATTTTAGTTGGGATAGTCGTTCAACATTCTACAAGAACAACGAACCATGGAGTATGATTTCTCTGAAATAATTTTTGTTGAGTGAATAGATTTAAGTTGGGGTAGTCGTTCAACATTCTACAAGAACAACTTTCCATGGAGTATGATTTCTCTGAAACCATGATAGATTTCAAATCGATCCTGACCAAGATGAGTCTGTAGTGTGAAATAATTTTTGTTGAGTGGATAGATTTTAGTTGGGGTAGTCGTTCAACATTCTACAAGAACAACGAACCATGGAGTATGATTTCTCTGAAATAATTTTTTTTGAGTGGATAGATTTTAGTTGGGATAGTCGCTCAACATTCTACAAGAACAACGAACCATGGAGTATGATTTCTCTGAAACCATGATAGATTTCAAATCGATTCTGACCAAGATGAGTCTGTGGTGTGAAATAATTTTTGTTGAGTGAATAGATTTTAGTTGGGATAGTCGTTCAACATTCTACAAGAACAACGAACCATGGAGTATGATTTCTCTGAAACCATGATAGATTTCAAATCGATCCTGACCAAGATGAGTCTGTGGTGTGAAATAATTTTTGTTGAGTGGATAGATTTTAGTTGGGGTAGTCGTTCAACATTCTACAAGAACAACTTACCATGGACTATGATTTCTCTGAAACCATGATAGATTTCAAATCGATCCTGACCAAGATGTGTCTGTGGTGTGAAATAATTTTTGTTGAGTGGATAGATTTTAGTTGGGATAGTCGTTCAACATTCTACAAGAACAACGAACCATGGAGTATGATTTCTCTGAAATAATTTTTGTTGAGTGAATAGATTTAAGTTGGGGTAGTCGTTCAACATTCTACAAGAACAACTTTCCATGGAGTATGATTTCTCTGAAACCATGATAGATTTCAAATCGATCCTGACCAAGGTGAGTCTGTAGTGTGAAATAATTTTTGTTGAGTGGATAGATTTTAGTTGGGGTAGTCGTTCAACATTCTACAAGAACAACGAACCATGGAGTATGATTTCTCTGAAATAATTTTTTTTGAGTGGATAGATTTTAGTTGGGATAGTCGTTCAACATTCTACAAGAACAACGAACCATGGAGTATGATTTCTCTGAAACCATGATAGATTTCAAATCGATCCTGACCAAGATGAGTCTGTGGTGTGAAATAATTTTTGTTGAGTGAATAGATTTTAGTTGGGATAGTCGTTCAACATTCTACAAGAACAACGAACCATGGAGTATGATTTCTCTGAAACCATGATAGATTTCAAATCGATCCTGACCAAGATGAGTCTGTGGTGTGAAATAATTTTTGTTGAGTGGATAGATTTTAGTTGGGGTAGTCGTTCAACATTCTACAAGAACAACTTACCATGGACTATGATTTCTCTGAAACCATGATAGATTTTAAATCGATCCTGGCCAAGATGAGTCTGTGGTGTGAAATAATTTTTGTTGAGTGGATAGATTTTAGTTGGGGTAGTCGTTCAACATTCTACAAGAACAACTTACCATATAGTATGATTTCTCTGAAATAATTTTTGTTGAATGGATAGATTTTAGTTGGGATAGTCGTTCAACATTTTACAAGAACAACGAACCATGGAGTATGATTTCTCTGAAACCATGATAGATTTCAAATCGATCCTGACCAAGATGAGTCTGTGGTGTGAAATAATTTTTGTTGAGTGGATAGATTTTAGTTGGGGTAGTCGTTCAACATTCTACAAGAACAACTTACCATGGAGTATGATTTCTCTGAAACCATGATAGATTTCTAATCGATCCTGACCAAGATGAGTCTGTGGTGTGAAATAATTTTTGTTGAGTGGATAGATTTTAGTTGGGGTAGTCGTTCATCATTCTACAAGAACAACGAACCATGGAGTATGATTTCTCTGAAATAATTTTTGTTGAGTGGATAGATTTTAGTTGGGATAGTCGTTCAACATTCTACAAGAACAACGAACCATGGAGTATGATTTCTCTGAAATAATTTTTGTTGAGTGGATAGATTTTAGTTGGGATAGTCGTTCAACATTCTACAAGAACAACTTACCATGGACTATGATTTCTCTGAAACCATGATAGATTTCAAATCGATCCTGACCAAGATGAGTCTGTGGTGTGAAATAATTTTTGTTGAGTGGATAGATTTTAGTTGGGGTAGTCGTTCAACATTCTACAAGAACAACTTACCATGGACTATGATTTCTCTGAAACCATGATAGATTTCAAATCGATCCTGACCAAGATGAGCCTGTGGTGTGAAATAATTTTTACTGAGTGGATAGATTTTAGTTGGGGTAGTCGTTCAACATTCTACAAGAACAACTTACCATGGACTATGATTTCTCTGAAACCATGATAGATTTCAAATCGATCCTGACCAAGATGAGTCTGTGGTGTGAAATAATTTTTGTTGAGTGGATAGATTTTAGTTGGGGTAGTCGTTCAACATTCTACAAGAACAACGAACCATGGAGTATGATTTCTCTGAAATAATTTTTGTTGAGTGGATATCTTTTAGTTGGGATAGTCGTTCAACATTTTACAAGAACAACGAACCAGGGAGCATGATTTCTCTGAAACCATGATAGATTTCAAATTGATCCTGACCAAGATGAGTCTGTGGTGTGAAATAATTTTTGTTGAGTGGATAGATTTTAGTTGGGATAGTCGTTCAACATTCTACAAGAACAACTTACCATGGAGTATGATTTCTCTGAAACCATGATAAATTTCAAATCGATCCTGACCAAGATGAGTCTGTGGTGTGAAATAATTTTTGTTGAGTGGATAGATTTTAGTTGGGGTAGTCGTTCAACATTCTACAAGAACAACTTACCATGGACTATGATTTCTCTGAAACCATGATAGATTTCAAATCGATCCTGACCAAGATGAGTCTGTGGTGTGAAATAGTTTTTGTTGAGTGGATAGATTTTAGTTGGGGTAGTCGTTCAACATTCTACAAGAACAACTTACCATGGAATATGATTTCTCTGAAATAATTTTTGTTGAGTGGATAGATTTTAGTTGGGGTAGTCGTTCAACATTCTACAAGAACAACTTACCATGGACTATGATTTCTCTGAAACCATGATAGATTTCAAATCGATCCTGAAAAAGATGAGTCTGTGGTGTGAAATAATTTTTGTTGAGTGGATAGATTTTAGTTGGGGTAGTCGTTCAACATTCTACAAGAAAAACTTACCATGGAGTATGATTTCTCTGAAATAATTTTTGTTGAGTGGATAGATTTTAGTTGGGATAGTCGCTCAACATTTTACAAGAACAACGAACCAGGGAGCATGATTTCTCTGAAACCATGATAGATTTCAAATCGATCCTGACCAAGATGAGTCTGTGGTGTGAAATAGTTTTTGTTGAGTGGATAGATTTTAGTTGGGGTAGTCGTTCAACATTCTACAAGAACAACGAACCATGGAGTATGATTTCTCTGAAACCGTGATAGATTTCAAATCGATCCTGACCAAGATGAGTCTGTGGTGTGAAATAATTTTTGTTGAGTGGATAGATTTTAGTTGGGGTAGTCGTTCAATATTCTACAAGAACAACTTACCATGGACTATGATTTCTCTGAAACCATGATAGATTTCAAATCGATCCTGACCAAGATGAGTCTGTGGTGTGAAATAATTTTTGTTGAGTGAATAGATTTTAGTTGGGATAGTCGTTCAACATTCTACAAGAACAACGAACCATGGAGTATGATTTCTCTGAAACCATGATAGATTTCAAATCGATCCTGACCAAGATGAGTCTGTGGTGTGAAATAATTTTTGTTGAGTGGATAGATTTTAGTTGGGGTAGTCGTTCAACATTCTACAAGAACAACTTACCATGGACTATGATTTCTCTGAAACCATGATAGATTTCAAATCGATCCTGGCCAAGATGAGTCTGTGGTGTGAAATAATTTTTGTTGAGTGGATAGATTTTAGTTGGGGTAGTCGTTCAACATTCTACAAGAACAACTTACCATGGAGTATGATTTCTCTGAAATAATTTTTGTTGAGTGGATAGATTTTAGTTGGGATAGTCGTTCAACATTTTACAAGAACAACGAACCAGGGAGCATGATTTCTCTGAAACCATGATAGATTTCAAATCGATCCTGACCAAGATGAGTCTGTGGTGTGAAATAGTTTTTGTTGAGTGGATAGATTTCAGTTGGGATAGTCGTTCAACATTCTACAAGAACAACGAACCATGGAGTATGATTTCTCTGAAACCGTGACAGATTTCAAATCGATCCTGACCAAGATGAGTCTGTGGTGTGAAATAATTTTTGTTGAGTGGATAGATTTTAGTTGGGGTAGTCGTTCAATATTCTACAAGAACAACTTACCATGGACTATGATTTCTCTGAAACCATGATAGATTTCAAATCGATACTGGCCAAGATGAGTCTGTGGTGTGAAATAATTTTTGTTGAGTGGATAGATTTTAGTTGGGGTAGTCGTTCAACATTCTACAAGAACAACTTACCATGGAGTATGATTTCTCTGAAATAATTTTTGTTGAATGGATAGATTTTAGTTGGGATAGTCGTTCAACATTTTACAAGAACAACGAACCATGGAACTCTGAAACCATGATAGATTTCAAATCGATCCTGACCAAGATGAGTCTGTGGTGTGAAATAATTTTTGTTGAGTGGATAGATTTTAGTTGGGGTAGTCGTTCAACATTCTACAAGAACAACTTACCATGGAGTATGATTTCTCTGAAACCACGATAGATTTCTAATCGATCCTGACCAAGATGAGTCTATGGTGTGAAATAATTTTTGTTGAGTGGATAGATTTTAGTTGGGGTAGTCGTTCAACATTCTACAAGAACAACGAACCATGGAGTATGATTTCTCTGAAATAATTTTTGTTGAGTGGATAGATTTTAGTTGGGATAGTCGTTCAACATTCTACAAGAACAACGAACCATGGAGTACAAAATAATTTTTGTTGAGTGGATAGATTTTAGTTGGGATAGTCGTTCAACATTCTACAAGAACAACTTACCATGGACTATGATTTCTCTGAAACCATGATAGATTTCAAATCGATCCTGACCAAGATGAGTCTGTGGTGTGAAATAATTTTTGTTGAGTGGATAGATTTTAGTTGGGGTAGTCGTTCAACATTCTACAAGAACAACTTACCATGGACTATGATTTCTCTGAAACCATGATAGATTTCAAATCGATCCTGACCAAGATGAGCCTGTGGTGTGAAATAATTTTTGTTGAGTGGATAGATTTTAGTTGGGATAGTCGTTCAACATTCTACAAGAACAACGAACCATGGAGTATGATTTCTCTGAAACCATGATAGATTTCTAATCGATCCTGACCAAGATGAGTCTGTGGTGTGAAATAATTTTTGTTGAGTGGATAGATTTTAGTTGGGGTAGTCGTTCAACATTCTACAAGAACAACGAACCATGGAGTATGATTTCTCTGAAATAATTTTTGTTGAGTGGATAGATTTTAGTTGGGATAGTCGTTCAACATTCTACAAGAACAACTTACCATGGAGTATGATTTCTCTGAAATTATTTTTGTTGAGTGGATAGATTTTAGTTGGGATAGTCGTTCAACATTTTACAAGAACAACGAACCATGGAGTATGATTTCTCTGAAACCATGATAGATTTCAAATCGATCCTGACCAAGATGAGTCTGTGGTGTGAAATAATTTTTGTTGAGTGGATAGATTTTAGTTGGGGTAGTCGTTCAACATTCTACAAGAACAACTTACCATGGAGTATGATTTCTCTGAAACCATGATAGATTTCAAATCGATCCTGACCAAGATGAGTCTGTGGTGTGAAATAATTTTTGTTGAGTGGATAGATTTTAGTTGGGGTAGTCGTTCAACATTCTACAAGAACAACTTACAATGGAGTATGCTTTCTCTGAAATAATTTTTGTTGAGTGGATAGATTTTAGTTGGGATAGTCGTTCAACATTCTACAAGAAAAACTTACCATGGAGTATGATTTCTCTGAAATAATTTTTGTTGAGTGGATAGATTTTAGTTGGGGTAGTCGTTCAACATTCTACAAGAACAACTTACCATGGAGTATGATTTCTCTGAAATAATTTTTGTTGAGTGGATAGATTTTAGTTGGGATAGTCGTTCAATATTCTACAAGAACAACTTACCATGGACTATGATTTCTCTGAAATAATTTTTGTTGAGTGGATAGATTTTAGTTGGGGTAGTCGTTCAACATTCTACAAGAACAACTTACCATGGAGTATGATTTCTCTGAAATAATTTTTGTTGAGTGGATAGATTTTAGTTGGGATATTCGTTCAACATTCTTCAAGAACAACTTACCACGGAGTATGATTTCTATGAAATAATTTTTGTTGAGTGGATAGTTTTTGGTTGGGGTAGTCGTTCAACAATTTACAAGAACAACGAACCATGGAGTATGATTTCTCTGAAATAATTTTTGTTGAGTGGATAGATTTTAGTTGGGATAGTCGTTCAACATTCTACAAGAACAACGAACCATGGAGTATGATTTCTCTGAAACCATGATAGATTTCAAATCGATCCTGACCAAGATGAGTCTGTGGTGTGAAATAATTTTTGTTGAGTGGATAGATTTTAGTTGGGGTAGTCGTTCAACATTCTACAAGAACAACGAACCATGGAGTATGATCTCTCTGAAATAATTTTTGTTGAGTGGATAGATTTTAGTTGGGGTAGTCGTTCAACATTCTACAAGAACAACGAACCATGGAGTATGATTTCTCTGAAACCATGATAGATTTCAAATCGATCCTGACCAAGATGAGTCTGTGGTGTGAAATAATTTTTGTTGAGTGGATAGATTTTAGTTGGGGTAGTCGTTCAACATTCTACAAGAACAACTTACCATGGAGTATGATTTCTCTGAAACCATGATAGATTTCAAATCGATCCTGACCAAGATGAGTCTGTAGTGTGAAATAATTTTTGTTGAGTGGATAGATTTCAGTTGGGGTAGTCGTTCAACATTCTACAAGAACAACGAACCATGGAGTATGATTTCTCTGAAATAATTTTTGTTGAGTGGATAGATTTTAGTTGGGATAGTCGTTCAACATTCTACAAGAACAACGAACCATGGAGTATGATTTCTCTGAAACCATGATAGATTTCAAATCGATCCTGACCAAGATGAGTCTATGGTGTGAAATAATTTTTGTTGAGTGGATAGATTTTAGTTGGGATAGTCGTTCAACATTCTGCAAGAACAACTTACCATGGACTATGATTTCTCTGAAACCATGATAGATTTCAAATCGATCCTGACCAAGATGAGTCTGTGGTGTGAAATAATTTTTGTTGAGTGAATAGATTTTAGTTGGGATAGTCGTTCAACATTCTACAAGAACAACGAACCATGGAGTATGATTTCTCTGAAACCATGATAGATTTCAAATCGATCCTGACCAAGATGAGTCTGTGGTGTGAAATAATTTTTGTTGAGTGGATAGATTTTAGTTGGGGTAGTCGTTCAACATTCTACAAGAACAACTTACCATGGAGTATGATTTCTCTGAAACCATGATAGATTTCAAATCGATCCTGACCAAGATGAGTCTGTGGTGTGAAATAATTTTTGTTGAGTGGATAGATTTTAGTTGGGGTAGTCGTTCAACATTCTACAAGAACAACTTACCATGGAGTATGATTTCTCTGAAATAATTTTTGTTGAGTGGATAGATTTTAGTTGGGGGTAGTCGTTCAACATTCTACAAGAACAACTTACCATGGAGTATGATTTCTCTGAAACCATGATAGATTTCAAATCAAGAATGAACAAGATGAGTCTGTGGTGTGAAATAATTTTTGTTGAGTGGATAGATTTTAGTTGGGGTAGTCGTTCAACATTCTACAAGAACAACTTACCATGGAGTATGATTTCTCTGAAACCATGATAGATTTGAAATCGATCCTGACCAAGATGAGTCTGTGGTGTGAAATAATTTCTGTTGAGTGGATAGATTTTAGTTGGGGTAGTCGTTCAACATTCTACAAGAACAACTTACCATGGACTATGATTTCTCTGAAACCATGATAGATTTCAAATCAAGCCTGAACAAGATGAGTCTGTGGTGTGAAATAATTTTTGTTGAGTGGATAGATTTTAGTTGGGGTAGTCGTTCAACATTCTACAAGAACAACTTACCATGGAGTATGATTTCTCTGAAACCATGATAGATTTGAAATCGATCCTGACCAAGATGAGTCTGTGGTGTGAAATAATTTTTGTTGAGTGGATAGATTTTAGTTGGGGTAGTCGTTCAACATTCTACAAGAACAACTTACCATGGAGTATGATTTCTCTGAAATAATTTTTGTTGAGTGGATAGATTTTAGTTGGGGGTAGTCGTTCAACATTCTACAAGAACAACTTACCATGGAGTATGATTTCTCTGAAACCATGATAGATTTCAAATCGATCCTGACCAAGATGAGTCTGTCGTGTGAAATAATTTTTGTTGAGTGGATAAATTTTAGTTGGGGTAGTCGTTCAACATTCTACAAGAACAACTTACCATGGACTATGATTTCTCTGAAACCATGATAGTTTTCAAATCGATCCTGACCAAGATGAGTCTGTGGTGTGAAATAATTTTTGTTGAGTGGATAGATTTTAGTTGGGATAGTCGTTCAACATTCTGCAAGAACAACGAACCATGGAATATGATTTCTCTGAAACCATGATAGATTTCAAATCGATCCTGACCAAGATGAGTCTGTGGTGTGAAATAATTTTTGTTGAGTGGATAGATTTTAGTTGGGGTAGTCGTTCAACATTCTACAAGAACAACGAACCATGGAGTATGATTTCTCTGAAATAATTTTTGTTGAGTGGATAGATTTAAGTTGGGGTAGTCGTTCAACATTCTACAAGAACAACTTACCATGGACTATGATTTCTCTGAAACCATGATAGATTTCAAATCGATGCTGACCAAGATGAGTCTGTAGTGTGAAATAATTTTGTGGTGGATAGATTTTAGTTGGGGTAGTCGTTCAACATTCTACAAGAACAACGAACCATGGAGTATGATTTCTCTGAAATAATTTTTGTTGAGTGGATAGATTTTAGTTGGGATGGTCGTTCAACATTCTACAAGAACAACGAACCATGGAGTATGATTTCTCTGAAACCATGATAGCTTTCAAATCGATCCTGACCAAGATGAGTCTGTGGTGTGAAATAATTTTTGTTGAGTGGATAGATTTTAGTTGGGATAGTCGTTCAACATTCTACAAGAACAACTTACCATGGACTATGATTTCTCTGAAACCATGATAGATTTCAAATCGATCCTGACCAAGATGAGTCTGTGGTGTGAAATAATTTTTGTTGAGTGGATAGATTTTAGTTGGGATAGTCGTTCAACATTCTACAAGAACAACGAACCATGGAGTATGATTTCTCTGAAACCATGATAGATTTCAAATCGATCCTGTCCAAGATGAGTCTGTGGTGTGAAATAATTTTTGTTGAGTGGATAGATTTTAGTTGGGGTAGTCGTTCAACATTCTACAAGAACAACTTACCATGGACTATGATTTCTCTGAAACCATGATAGATTTGAAACCGATCCTGACCAAGATGAGTCTGTGGTGTGAAATAATTTTTGTTGAGTGCATAGATTTTAGTTGGGGTAGTCGTTCAACATTCTACAAGAACAACTTACAATGGATTATGATTTCTCTGAAACCATGATAGATTTCAAATCGATCCTGACCAAGATGAGTCTGTGGTGTGGAATAATTTTTGTTGAGTGGATAGATTTTAGTTGGGGTAGTCGTTCAACATTCTACAAGAACAACGAACCATGGAGTATGATTTCTCTGAAATAATTTTTGTTGAGTGGATAGATTTTAGTTGGGATAGTCGTTCAACATTTTACAAGAACAACGAAACATGGAGTATGATTTCTCTGAAACCATGATAGATTTCAAATCGATCCTGACCAAGATGAGTCTGTGGTGTGAAATAATTTTTGTTGAGTGGATAGATTTTAGTTGGGGTAGTCGTTCAACATTCTACAAGAACAACTTACCATGGAGTATGATTTCTCTGAAATAATTTTTGTTGAGTGGATAGATTTTAGTTGGGATAGTCGTTCAACATTCTACAAGAACAACTTACCATGGAGTATGATTTCTCCGAAATAATTTTTGTTGAGTGGATAGATTTTTGTTGGGATAGTCGTTCAACATTCTACAAGAACAACGAACCATGGAGTATGATTTCTCTGAAATAATTTTTGTTGAGTGGATAGATTTGAGTTGGGATAGTCGTTCAACATTTTACAAGAACAACGAAACATGGAGTATGATTTCTCTGAAACCATGATAGATTTCAAATCGATCCTGACCAAGATGAGTCTGTGGTGTGAAATAATTTTTGTTGAGTGGATAGATTTTAGTTGGGGTAGTCGTTCAACATTCTACAAGAACAACTTATCATGGAGTATGATTTCTCTGAAATAATTTTTGTTGAGTGGATAGATTTTAGTTGGGATAGTCGTTCAACATTCTACAAGAACAACTTACCATGGAGTATGATTTCTCTGAAATAATTTTTGTTGAGTGGATAGATTTTAGTTGGGATAGTCGTTCAACATTCTACAAGAACAACGAACCATGGAGTATGATTTCTCTGAAACCATGATAGATTTCAAATCGATCCTGACCAAGATGAGTCTGTGGTGTGAAATAATTTTTGTTGAGTGGATAGATTTTAGTTGGGGTAGTCGTTCAACATTCTACAAGAACAACTTACCATGGACTATGATTTCTCTGAAACCATGATAGATTTGAAATCGATCCTGACCAAGATGAGTGTGTATTGTGAAATAATTTTTGTTGAGTGGATAGATTTTAGTTGGGGTAGTGTTTGAACATTCTACAAGAACAACGAACCATGGAGTATGATTTCTCTGAAATAATTTTTGTTGAGTTAATAGATTTTAGTTGGGATAGTCGTTCAACATTCTACAAGAACAACTTACCATGGACTATGATTTCTCTGAAACCATGATAGATTTCAAATCGATCCTAACCAAGATGAGTCTGTGGTGTGAAATAATTTTTGTTGAGTGGATAGATTTTAGTTGGGGTAGTCGTTCAACATTCTACAAGAACAACTTACCATGGACTATGATTTCTCTGAAACCATGATAGATTTCAAATCGATCCTAACCAAGATGAGTCTGTGGTGTGAAATAATTTTTGTTGAGTGGATAGATTTTAGTTGGGATAGTCGTTCAACATTCTACAAGAACAACGAACCATGGAGTATGATTTCTCTGAAACCATGATAGATTTCAAATCGATCCTGTCCAAGATGAGTCTGTGGTGTGAAATAATTTTTGTTGAGTGGATAAATTTTAGTTGGGGTAGTCGTTCAACATTCTACAAGAACAACTTACCATGGACTATGATTTCTCTGAAACCATGATAGATTTGAAATCGATCCTGACCAAGATGAGTCTGTGGTGTGAAATAATTTTTGTTGAGTGGATAGATTTTAGTTGGGGTAGTCGTCCAACATTCTACAAGAACAACTTACAATGGAGTATGATTTCTCTGAAACCATGATAGATTTCAAATCGATCCTGACCAAGATGAGTCTGTGCTGTGAAATAATTTTTGTTGAGTGGATAGATTTTAGTTGGGGTAGTCGTTCAACTTTCTACAAGAACAACGAACCATGGAGTATGATTTCTCTGAAATAATTTTTGTTGAGTGGATAGATTTTAGTTGGGATAGTCGTTCAACATTCTACAAGAACAACTTACCATGGAGTATGATTTCTCTGAAACCATGATAGATTTGAAATCGATCCTGACCAAGATGAGTCTGTGGTGTGAAATAATTTTTGTTGAGTGGATAGATTTTAGTTGGGGTAGTCGTTCAACATTCTACAAGAACAACTTACAATGGAGTATGATTTCTCTGAAACCATGATAGATTTCAAATCGATCCTGACCAAGATGAGTCTGTGGTGTGAAATAATTTTTGTTGAGTGGATAGATTTTAGTTGGGGTAGTCGTTCAACATTCTACAAGAACAACGAACCATGGAGTATGATTTCTCTGAAATAATTTTTGTTGAGTGGATAGATTTTAGTTGGGATAGTCGTTCAACATTCTACAAGAACAACTTACCATGGACTATGATTTCTCTGAAACCATGATAGATTTGAAATCGATCCTGACCAAGATGAGTCTGTGGTGTGAAAGAATTTTTGTTGAGTGGATAGATTTTAGTTGGGGTAGTCGTTCAACATTCTACAAGAACAACTTACAATGGAGTATGATTTCTCTGAAACCATGATAGATTTCAAATCGATCCTGACCAAGATGAGTCTGTGGTGTGAAATAATTTTTGTTGAGTGGATAGATTTTAGTTGGGGTAGTCGTTCAACATTCTACAAGAACAACGAACCATGGAGTATGATTTCTCTGAAATAATTTTTGTTGAGTGGATAGATTTAAGTTTGGGTAGTCGTTCAACATTCTACAAGAACAACTTACCATGGAGTATGATTTCTCTGAAACAATGATAGATTTCAAATCGATGCTGACCAAGATGAGTCTGTTATGTGAAATAATTTTTGTTGAGTGGATAGATTTTAGTTGGGGTAGTCGTTCAACATTCTACAAGAACAACGAACCATGGAGTATGATTTCTCTGAAATAATTTTTGTTGAGTGGATAGATTTTAGTTGGGATAGTCGTTCAACATTCTACAAGAACAACGAACCATGGAGTATGATTTCCCTGAAACCATGATAGCTTTCAAATCGATCCTGACCAAGATGAGTCTGTGGTGTGAAATAATTTTTGTTGAGTGGATAGATTTTAGTTGATATAGTCGCTCAACATTCTACAAGAACAACTTACCATGGACTATGATTTCTCTGAAACCATGATAGATTTGAAATCGATCCTGACCAAGATGAGTCTGTGGTGTGAAATAATTTTTGTTGAGTGGATAGATTTTAGTTGGGATAGTCGTTCAACATTCTACAAGAACAACGAACCATGGAGTATGATTACTCTGAAACCATGATAGATTTCAAATCGATCCTGTCCAAGATGAGTCTGTGGTGTGAAATAATTTTTGTTGAGTGGATAGATTTTAGTTGGGGTAGTCGTTCAACATTCTACAAGAACAACTTACCATGGACTATGATTTCTCTGAAACCATGATAGATTTGAAATCGATCCTGACCAAGATGAGCCGGTGGTGTGAAATAATTTTTGTTGAGTGGATAGATTTTAGTTGGGGTAGTCGTTCAACATTCTACAAGAACAACTTACAATGGAGTATGATTTCTCTGAAACCATGATAGATTTCAAATCGATCCTGACCAAGATGAATCTGTGGTGCGAAATAATTTTTGTTGAGTGGATAGATTTTAGTTGGGGTAGTCGTTCAACATTCTACAAGAACAACGAACCATGGAGTATGATTTCTCTGAAATAATTTTTGTTGAGTGGATAGATTTTAGTTGGGATAGTCGTTCAACATTTTACAAGAACAACGAAACATGGAGTATGATTTCTCTGAAACCATGATAGATTTCAAATCGATCCTGACCAAGATGAGTCTGTGGTGTGAAATAATTTTTGTTGAGTGGATAGATTTTAGTTGGGGTAGTCGTTCAACATTCTACAAGAACAACTTACCATGGAGTATGATTTCTCTGAAACCATGATAGATTTCAAATCGATCCTGACCAAGATGAGTCTGTCGTGTGAAATAATTTTTGTTGAGTGGATAGATTTTAGTTGGGGTAGTCGTTCAACATTCTACAAGAACAACTTATCATGGAGTATGATTTCTCTGAAATAATTTTTGTTGAGTGGATAGATTTTAGTTGGGATAGTCGTTCAACATTCTACAAGAACAACGAACCATGGAGTATGATTTCTCTGAAATAATTTTTGTTGAGTGGATAGATTTTAGTTGGGATAGTCGTTCAACATTCTACAAGAACAACGAACCATGGAGTATGATTTCTCTGAAACCATGATAGATTTCAAATCGATCCTGACCAAGATGAGTCTGTGGTGTGAAATAATTTTTGTTGAGTGGATAGATTTTAGTTGGGGTAGTCGTTCAACATTCTACAAGAACAACTTACCATGGACTATGATTTCTCTGAAACCATGATAGATTTGAAATCGATCCTGACCAAGATGAGTCTGTGGTGTGAAATAATTTTTGTAGAGTGGATAGATTTTAGTTGGGGTAGTGTTTCAACATTCTACAAGAACAACGAACAATGGAGTATGATTTCTCTGAAATAATTTTTGTTGAGTTAATAGATTTTAGTTGGGATAGTCGTTCAACATTCTACAAGAACAACTTACCATGGACTATGATTTATCTGAAACCATGATAGATTTCAAATCGATCCTAACCAAGATGAGTCTGTGGTGTGAAATAATTTTTGTTGAGTGGATAGATTTTAGTTGGGATAGTCGTTCAACATTCTACAAGAACAACGAACCATGGAGTATGATTTCTCTGAAACCATGATAGATTTCAAATCGATCCTGTCCAAGATGAGTCTGTGGTGTGAAATAATTTTTGTTGAGTGGATAGATTTTAGTTGGGGTAGTCGTTCAACATTCTACAAGAACAACTTACCATATACTATGATTTCTCTGAAACCGTGATAGATTTGAAATCGATCCTGACCAAGATGAGTCTGTGGTGTGAAATAATTTTTGTTGAGTGGATAGATTTTAGTTGGGGTAGTCGTTCAACATTCTACAAGAACAACGAACCATGGAGTATGATTTCTCTGAAATAATTTTTGTTGAGTGGATAGATTTTAGTTGGGATAGTCGTTCAACATTCTACAAGAACAACTTACCATGGAGTATGATTTCTCTGAAACCGTTATAGATTTCAAATCGATCCTGACCAAGATGAGTCTGTGGTGTGAAATAATTTTTGTTGAGTGGATAGATTTTAGTTGGGGTAGTCGTTCAACATTCTACAAGGACAACTTACCATGGAATATGATTTCTCTGAAACCATGATAGATTTGAAATCGATCCTGACCAAGATGAGTCTGTGGTGTGAAATAATTTTTGTTGAGTGGATAGATTTTAGTTGGGGTAGTGTTCCAACATTCTACAAGAACAACGAACAATGGAGTATGATTTCTCTGAAATAATTTTTGTTGAGTTAATAGATTTTAGTTGGGATAGTCGTTCAACATTCTACAAGAACAACTTACCATGGACTATGATTTCTCTGAAACCATGATAGATTTCAAATCGATCCTAACCAAGATGAGTCTGTGGTGTGAAATAATTTTTGTTGAGTGGATAGATTTTAGTTGGGATAGTCGTTCAACATTCTACAAGAACAACTTACCATGGAGTATGATTTCTCTGAAACCATGATAGATTTCAAATCGATCCTGTCCAAGATGAGTCTGTGGTGTGAAATAATTTTTGTTGAGTGGATAGATTTTAGTTGGGGTAGTCGTTCAACATTCTACAAGAACAACTTACCATGGAGTATGATTTCTCTGAAACCATTATAGATTTCAAATCGATCCTGACCAAGATGAGTCTGTGGTGTGAAATAATTTTTGTTGAGTGGATAGATTTTAGTTGGGGTAGTCGTTCAACATTCTACAAGAACAACTTACCATGGAATATGATTTCTCTGAAACCATGATAGATTTCAAATCGATTGTGACCAAGATGAGTCTGTGGTGTGAAATAATTTTTGTTGAGTGGATAGATTTTAGTTGGGATAGTCGTTCAACATTCTACAAGAACAACTTACCATGGAGTATGATTTCTCTGAAACCATGATAGATTTCAAATCGATCCTGACCAAGATGAGTCTGTGGTGTGAAATAATTTTTGTTGAGTGGATAGATTTTAGTTGGGGTAGTCGTTCAACATTCTACAAGAACAACTTACCATGGACTATGATTTCTCTGAAACCATGATAGATTTCAAATCGATCTTGACCAAGATGAGTCTGTGGTGTGAAATAATTTTTGTTGAGTGTATAGATTTTAGTTGGAGTAGTCGTTCAACATTCTACAAGAACAACTTACCATGCACTATGATTTCTCTGAAACCATGATAGATTTCAAATCGATCCTGACCAAGATGAGTCTGTGGTGTGAAATAATTTTTGTTGAGTGGATAGATTTTAGTTGGGGTAGTCGTTCAACATTCTACAAGAACAACTTACCATGGACTATGATTTCTCTGAAACCATGATAGATTTCAAATCGATCCTGACCAAGATGAGTCTGTGGTGTGACATAATTTTTGTTGAGTGGATAGATTTTAGTTGGGGTAGTCGTTCAACATTCTACAAGAACAACTTACCATTTAGTATGATTTCTCTGAAATAATTTTTGTTGAGTGGATAGATTTTAGTTGGGATAGTCGTTCAACATTCTACAAGAACAACTTACCATGGAGTATGATTTCTCTGAAACCATGATAGATTTGAAATCGATCCTGACCAAGATGAGTCTGTGGTGTGAAATAATTTTTGTAGAGTGGATAGATTTTAGTTGGGGTAGTGTTTCAACATTCTACAAGAACAACGAACCATGGAGTATGATTTCTCTGAAATACTTTTTGTTGAGTGGATAGATTTTAGTTGGGGTAGTCGTTCAACTTTCTACAAGAACAACTTACCATGGACTATGATTTCTCTGAAATAATTTTTGTTGAGTGGATAGATTTTAGTTGGGATAGTCGTTCAACATTCTACAAGAACAACTTACCATGGACTATGATTTCTCTGAAACCATGATAGATTTCAAATCGATCCTGACCAAGATGAGTCTGTGGTGTGAAATAATTTTTGTTGAGTGGATAGATTTTAGTTGGGGTAGTCGTTCAACATTCTACAAGAACAACTTACCATGGACTATGATTTCTCTGAAACCATGATAGATTTCAAATCGATCCTGACCAAGATGAGTCTGTGGTGTGACATAATTTTTGTTGAGTGGATAGATTTTAGTTGGGGTAGTCGTTCAACATTCTACAAGAACAACTTACCATGGACTATGATTTCTCTGAAACCATGATAGATTTCAAATCGATCCTGACCAAGATGAGTCTGTGGTGTGACATAATTTTTGTTGAGTGGATAGATTTTAGTTGGGGTAGTCGTTCAACATTCTACAAGAACAACTTACCATGGAGTATGATTTCTCTGAAATAATTTTTGTTGAGTGGATAGATTTTAGTTGGAGTAGTCGTTCAACATTCTACAAGAACAACTTACCATGCACTATGATTTCTCTGAAACCATGATAGATTTCAAATCGATCCTGACCAAGATGAGTCTGTGGTGTGAAATAATTTTTGTTGAGTGGATAGATTTTAGTTGGGGTAGTCGTTCAACATTCTACAAGAACAACTTACCATGGACTATGATTTCTCTGAAACCATGATAGATTTCAAATCGATCCTGACCAAGATGAGTCTGTGGTGTGACATAATTTTTGTTGAGTGGATAGATTTTAGTTGGGGTAGTCGTTCAACATTCTACAAGAACAACTTACCATTTAGTATGATTTCTCTGAAATAATTTTTGTTGAGTGGATAGATTTTAGTTGGGATAGTCGTTCAACATTCTACAAGAACAACTTACCATGGAGTATGATTTCTCTGAAACCATGATAGATTTGAAATCGATCCTGACCAAGATGAGTCTGTGGTGTGAAATAATTTTTGTAGAGTGGATAGATTTTAGTTGGGGTAGTGTTTCAACATTCTACAAGAACAACGAACCATGGAGTATGATTTCTCTGAAATACTTTTTGTTGAGTGGATAGATTTTAGTTGGGGTAGTCGTTCAACTTTCTACAAGAACAACTTACCATGGACTATGATTTCTCTGAAATAATTTTTGTTGAGTGGATAGATTTTAGTTGGGATAGTCGTTCAACATTCTACAAGAACAACTTACCATGGACTATGATTTCTCTGAAACCATGATAGATTTCAAATCGATCCTGACCAAGATGAGTCTGTGGTGTGAAATAATTTCTGTTGAGTGGATAGATTTTAGTTGGGATAGTCGTTCAACATTTTACAAGAACAACGAAACATGGAGTATGATTTCTCTGAAACCATGATAGATTTCAAATCGATCCTGACCAAGATGAGTCTGTGGTGTGAAATAATTTTTGTTGAGTGGATAGATTTTAGTTGGGGTAGTCGTTCAACATTCTACAAGAACAACTTACCATGGAGTATGCTTTCTCTGAAACCATGATAGATTTGAAATCGATCCTGACCAAGATGAGTCTGTGGTGTGAAATAATTTTTGTTGAGTGGATAGATTTTAGTTGGGGTAGTCGTTCAACATTCTACAAGAACAACTTACCATGGAGTATGATTTCTCTGAAATAATTTTTGTTGAGTGGATAGATTTTAGTTGGGGTAGTCGTTCAACATTCTACAAGAACAACTTACAATGGAGTATGATTTCTCTGAAACCATGATAGATTTCAAATCGATCCTGACCAAGATGAGTCTGTGGTGTGAAATAATTTTTGTTGAGTGGATAGATTTTAGTTGGGGTAGTCGTTCAACATTCTACAAGAACAACGAACCATGGAGTATGATTTCTCTGAAATAATTTTTGTTGAGTGGATAGATTTAAGTTTGGGTAGTCGTTCAACATTCTACAAGAACAACTTACCATGGAGTATGATTTCTCTGAAACAATGATAGATTTCAAATCGATGCTGACCAAGATGAGTCTGTTATGTGAAATAATTTTTGTTGAGTGGATAGATTTTAGTTGGGGTAGTCGTTCAACATTCTACAAGAACAACGAACCATGGAGTATGATTTCTCTGAAATAATTTTTGTTGAGTGGATAGATTTTAGTTGGGATAGTCGTTCAACATTCTACAAGAACAACGAACCATGGAGTATGATTTCCCTGAAACCATGATAGCTTTCAAATCGATCCTGACCAAGATGAGTCTGTGGTGTGAAATAATTTTTGTTGAGTGGATAGATTTTAGTTGATATAGTCGCTCAACATTCTACAAGAACAACTTACCATGGACTATGATTTCTCTGAAACCATGATAGATTTGAAATCGATCCTGACCAAGATGAGTCTGTGGTGTGAAATAATTTTTGTTGAGTGGATAGATTTTAGTTGGGATAGTCGTTCAACATTCTACAAGAACAACGAACCATGGAGTATGATTACTCTGAAACCATGATAGATTTCAAATCGATCCTGTCCAAGATGAGTCTGTGGTGTGAAATAATTTTTGTTGAGTGGATAGATTTTAGTTGGGGTAGTCGTTCAACATTCTACAAGAACAACTTACCATGGACTATGATTTCTCTGAAACCATGATAGATTTGAAATCGATCCTGACCAAGATGAGCCTGTGGTGTGAAATAATTTTTGTTGAGTGGATAGATTTTAGTTGGGGTAGTCGTTCAACATTCTACAAGAACAACTTACAATGGAGTATGATTTCTCTGAAACCATGATAGATTTCAAATCGATCCTGACCAAGATGAATCTGTGGTGCGAAATAATTTTTGTTGAGTGGATAGATTTTAGTTGGGGTAGTCGTTCAACATTCTACAAGAACAACGAACCATGGAGTATGATTTCTCTGAAATAATTTTTGTTGAGTGGATAGATTTTAGTTGGGATAGTCGTTCAACATTTTACAAGAACAACGAAACATGGAGTATGATTTCTCTGAAACCATGATAGATTTCAAATCGATCCTGACCAAGACGAGTCTGTGGTGTGAAATAATTTTTGTTGAGTGGATAGATTTTAGTTGGGGTAGTCGTTCAACATTCTACAAGAACAACTTACCATGGAGTATGATTTCTCTGAAACCATGATAGATTTCAAATCGATCCTGACCAAGATGAGTCTGTCGTGTGAAATAATTTTTGTTGAGTGGATAGATTTTAGTTGGGGTAGTCGTTCAACATTCTACAAGAACAACTTATCATGGAGTATGATTTCTCTGAAATAATTTTTGTTGAGTGGATAGATTTTAGTTGGGATAGTCGTTCAACATTCTACAAGAACAACGAACCATGGAGTATGATTTCTCTGAAATAATTTTTGTTGAGTGGATAGATTTTAGTTGGGATAGTCGTTCAACATTCTACAAGAACAACGAACCATGGAGTATGATTTCTCTGAAACCATGATAGATTTCAAATCGATCCTGACCAAGATGAGTCTGTGGTGTGAAATAATTTTTGTTGAGTGGATAGATTTTAGTTGGGGTAGTCGTTCAACATTCTACAAGAACAACTTACCATGGACTATGATTTCTCTGAAACCATGATAGATTTGAAATCGATCCTGACCAAGATGAGTCTGTGGTGTGAAATAATTTTTGTAGAGTGGATAGATTTTAGTTGGGGTAGTGTTTCAACATTCTACAAGAACAACGAACAATGGAGTATGATTTCTCTGAAATAATTTTTGTTGAGTTAATAGATTTTAGTTGGGATAGTCGTTCAACATTCTACAAGAACAACTTACCATGGACTATGATTTCTCTGAAACCATGATAGATTTCAAATCGATCCTAACCAAGATGAGTCTGTGGTGTGAAATAATTTTTGTTGAGTGGATAGATTTTAGTTGGGATAGTCGTTCAACATTCTACAAGAACAACGAACCATGGAGTATGATTTCTCTGAAACCATGATAGATTTCAAATCGATCCTGTCCAAGATGAGTCTGTGGTGTGAAATAATTTTTGTTGAGTGGATAGATTTTAGTTGGGGTTGTCGTTCAACATTCTACAAGAACAACTTACCATATACTATGATTTCTCTGAAACCGTGATAGATTTGAAATCGATCCTGACCAAGATGAGTCTGTGGTGTGAAATAATTTTTGTTGAGTGGATAGATTTTAGTTGGGGTAGTCGTTCAACATTCTACAAGAACAACGAACCATGGAGTATGATTTCTCTGAAATAATTTTTGTTGAGTGGATAGATTTTAGTTGGGATAGTCGTTCAACATTCTACAAGAACAACTTACCATGGAGTATGATTTCTCTGAAACCGTTATAGATTTCAAATCGATCCTGACCAAGATGAGTCTGTGGTGTGAAATAATTTTTGTTGAGTGGATAGATTTTAGTTGGGGTAGTCGTTCAACATTCTACAAGGACAACTTACCATGGAATATGATTTCTCTGAAACCATGATAGATTTGAAATCGATCCTGACCAAGATGAGTCTGTGGTGTGAAATAATTTTTGTAGAGTGGATAGATTTTAGTTGGGGTAGTGTTTCAACATTCTACAAGAACAACGAACAATGGAGTATGATTTCTCTGAAATAATTTTTGTTGAGTTAATAGATTTTAGTTGGGATAGTCGTTCAACATTCTACAAGAACAACTTACCATGGACTATGATTTCTCTGAAACCATGATAGATTTCAAATCGATCCTAACCAAGATGAGTCTGTGGTGTGAAATAATTTTTGTTGAGTGGATAGATTTTAGTTGGGATAGTCGTTCAACATTCTACAAGAACAACTTACCATGGAGTATGATTTCTCTGAAACCATGATAGATTTCAAATCGATCCTGTCCAAGATGAGTCTGTGGTGTGAAATAATTTTTGTTGAGTGGATAGATTTTAGTTGGGGTAGTCGTTCAACATTCTACAAGAACAATTTACCATGGACTATGATTTCTCTGAAACCATGATAGATTTGAAATCGATCCTGACCAAGATGAGTCTGTGGTGTGAAATAATTTTTGTTGAGTGGATAGATTTTAGTTGGGGTAGTCGTTCAACATTCTACAAGAACAACGAACCATGGAGTATGATTTCTCTGAAATAATTTTTGTTGAGTGGATAGAGTTTAGTTTGGGTAGTCGTTCAACATTCTACAAGAACAACTTACCATGGACTATGATTTCTCTGAAACCATGATAGATTTCAAATCGATCCTGACCAAGATGAGTCTGTGGTGTGAAATAATTTTTGTTGAGTGGATAGATTTTAGTTGGGGTAGTCGTTCAACATTCTACAAGAACAACGAACCATGGAGTATGATTTCTCTGAAATAATTTTTGTTGAGTGGATAGATTTTAGTTTTGATAGTCGTTCAACATTCTACAAGAACAACTTACCATGGAGTATGATTTCTCTGAAACCATTATAGATTTCAAATCGATCCTGACCAAGATGAGTCTGTGGTGTGAAATAATTTTTGTTGAGTGGATAGATTTTAGTTGGGGTAGTCGTTCAACATTCTACAAGAACAACTTACCATGGAATATGATTTCTCTGAAACCATGATAGATTTCAAATCGATTGTGACCAAGATGAGTCTGTGGTGTGAAATAATTTTTGTTGAGTGGATAGATTTTAGTTGGGATAGTCGTTCAACATTCTACAAGAACAACTTACCATGGAGTATGATTTCTCTGAAACCATGATAGATTTCAAATCGATCCTGACCAAGATGAGTCTGTGGTGTGAAATAATTTTTGTTGAGTGGATAGATTTTAGTTGGGGTAGTCGTTCAACATTCTACAAGAACAACTTACCATGGACTATGATTTCTCTGAAACCATGATAGATTTCAAATCGATCTTGACCAAGATGAGTCTGTGGTGTGAAATAATTTTTGTTGAGTGGATAGATTTTAGTTGGAGTAGTCGTTCAACATTCTACAAGAACAACTTACCATGCACTATGATTTCTCTGAAACCATGATAGATTTCAAATCGATCCTGACCAAGATGAGTCTGTGGTGTGAAATAATTTTTGTTGAGTGGATAGATTTTAGTTGGGGTAGTCGTTCAACATTCTACAAGAACAACTTACCATGGACTATGATTTCTCTGAAACCATGATAGATTTCAAATCGATCCTGACCAAGATGAGTCTGTGGTGTGACATAATTTTTGTTGAGTGGATAGATTTTAGTTGGGGTAGTCGTTCAACATTCTACAAGAACAACTTACCATTTAGTATGATTTCTCTGAAATAATTTTTGTTGAGTGGATAGATTTTAGTTGGGATAGTCGTTCAACATTCTACAAGAACAACTTACCATGGAGTATGATTTCTCTGAAACCATGATAGATTTCAAATCGATCCTGAACAAGATGAGTCTGTGGTGTGAAATAATTTTTGTTGAGTGGATAGATTTTAGTTGGGGTAGTCGTTCAACATTCTACAAGAACAACGAACCATGGAGTATGATTTCTCTGAAATACTTTTTGTTGAGTGGATAGATTTTAGTTGGGGTAGTCGTTCAACTTTCTACAAGAACAACTTACCATGGACTATGATTTCTCTGAAATAATTTTTGTTGAGTGGATAGATTTTAGTTGGGATAGTCGTTCAACATTCTACAAGAACAACTTACCATGGACTATGATTTCTCTGAAACCATGATAGATTTCAAATCGATTATGACCAAGATGAGTCTGTGGTGTGAAATAATTTCTGTTGAGTGGATAGATTTTAGTTGGGATAGTCGTTCAACATTTTACAAGAACAATGAAACATGGAGTATGATTTCTCTGAAACCATGATAGATTTCAAATCGATCCTGACCAAGATGAGTCTGTGGTGTGAAATAATTTTTGTTGAGTGGATAGATTTTAGTTGGGGTAGTCGTTCAACATTCTACAAGAACAACTTACCATGGACTATGATTTCTCTGAAACCATGATAGATTTCAAATCGATCCTGACCAAGATGAGTCTGTGGTGTGAAATAATTTTTGTTGAGTGGATAGATTTTAGTTGGGGTAGTCGTTCAACATTCTACAAGAACAACTTACCATGGAGTATGATTTCTCTGAAATAATTTTTGTTGAGTGGATAGATTTTAGTTGGATGTAGTCGTTCAACATTCTACAAGAACAACTTACCATGGAGTATGATTTCTCTGAAACCATGATAGATTTCAAATCGATCCTGACCGAGATGAGTCTGTCGTGTGAAATAATTTTTGTTGAGTGGATAGATTTTAGTTGGGGTAGTCGTTCAACATTCTACAAGAACAACTTACCATGGAATATGATTTCTCTGAAACCATGATAGATTTCAAATCGATTGTGACCAAGATGAGTCTGTGGTGTGAAATAATTTTTGTTGAGTGGATAGATTTTAGTTGGGATAGTCGTTCAACATTCTACAAGAACAACTTACCATGGAGTATGATTTCTCTGAAACCATGATAGATTTCAAATCGATCCTGACCAAGATGAGTCTGTGGTGTGAAATAATTTTTGTTGAGTGGATAGATTTTAGTTGGGGTAGTCGTTCAACATTCTACAAGAACAACTTACCATGGACTATGATTTCTCTGAAACCATGATAGATTTCAAATCGATCTTGACCAAGATGAGTCTGTGGTGTGAAATAATTTTTGTTGAGTGGATAGATTTTAGTTGGAGTAGTCGTTCAACATTCTACAAGAACAACTTACCATGCACTATGATTTCTCTGAAACCATGATAGATTTCAAATCGATCCTGACCAAGATGAGTCTGTGGTGTGAAATAATTTTTGTTGAGTGGATAGATTTTAGTTGGGGTAGTCGTTCAACATTCTACAAGAACAACTTACCATGGACTATGATTTCTCTGAAACCATGATAGATTTCAAATCGATCCTGACCAAGATGAGTCTGTGGTGTGACATAATTTTTGTTGAGTGGATAGATTTTAGTTGGGGTAGTCGTTCAACATTCTACAAGAACAACTTACCATTTAGTATGATTTCTCTGAAATAATTTTTGTTGAGTGGATAGATTTTAGTTGGGATAGTCGTTCAACATTCTACAAGAACAACTTACCATGGAGTATGATTTCTCTGAAACCATGATAGATTTCAAATCGATCCTGAACAAGATGAGTCTGTGGTGTGAAATAATTTTTGTTGAGTGGATAGATTTTAGTTGGGGTAGTCGTTCAACATTCTACAAGAACAACGAACCATGGAGTATGATTTCTCTGAAATACTTTTTGTTGAGTGGATAGATTTTAGTTGGGGTAGTCGTTCAACTTTCTACAAGAACAACTTACCATGGACTATGATTTCTCTGAAATAATTTTTGTTGAGTGGATAGATTTTAGTTGGGATAGTCGTTCAACATTCTACAAGAACAACTTACCATGGACTATGATTTCTCTGAAACCATGATAGATTTCAAATCGATCCTGACCAAGATGAGTCTGTGGTGTGAAATAATTTCTGTTGAGTGGATAGATTTTAGTTGCGATAGTCGTTCAACATTTTACAAGAACAATGAAACATGGAGTATGATTTCTCTGAAACCATGATAGATTTCAAATCGATCCTGACCAAGATGAGTCTGTGGTGTGAAATAATTTTTGTTGAGTGGATAGATTTTAGTTGGGGTAGTCGTTCAACATTCTACAAGAACAACTTACCATGGAGTATGATTTCTCTGAAACCATGATAGATTTGAAATCGATCCTGACCAAGATGAGTCTGTGGTGTGAAATAATTTTTGTTGAGTGGATAGATTTTAGTTGGGGTAGTCGTTCAACATTCTACAAGAACAACTTACCATGGAGTATGATTTCTCTGAAATAATTTTTGTTGAGTGGATAGATTTTAGTTGGATGTAGTCGTTCAACATTCTACAAGAACAACTTACCATGGAGTATGATTTCTCTGAAACCATGATAGATTTCAAATCGATCCTGACCGAGATGAGTCTGTCGTGTGAAATAATTTTTGATGAGTGGATAGATTTTAGTTGGGGTAGTCGTTAAACATTCTACAAGAACAACGAACCATGGAGTATGATTTCTCTGAAATAATTTTTGTTGAGTGGATAGGTTTAAGTTGGGGTAGTCGTTCAACATTCTACAAGAACAATGAACCATGGAGTATGATTTCTCTGAAATAATTTTTGTTGAGTGGATAGATTTTAGTTGGGGTAGTCGTTCAACATTCTACAAGAACAACTTACCATGGAGTATGATTTCTCTGAAACCATGATAGATTTCAAATCGATCCTGACCAAGATGAGTCTGTGGTGTGAAATAATTTTTGTTGAGTGGATAGATTTTAGTTGGGGTAGTCGTTCAACATTCTACAAGAACAACTTACCATGGAGTATGATTTCTCTGAAATAATTTTTGTTGAGTGGATAGATTTTAGTTGGGGTAGTCGTTCAACATTCTACAAGAACAACTTACCATGGACTATGATTTCTCTGAAATAATTTTTTTTGAGTAGATAGATTTTAGTTGGGATAGTCGTTCAACATTCTACAAGAACAACTTACCATGGACTATGATTTCTCTGAAACCATGATAGATTTCAAATCGATCCTGACCAAGATGAGTCTGTGGTGTGAAATAATTTTTGTTGAGTGGATAGATTTTAGTTGGGATAGTCGTTCAACATTCTACAAGAACAACGAACCATGGAGTATGATTTCTCTGAAACCATGATAGATTTCAAATCGATCCTGACCAAGATGAGTCTGTGGTGTGAAATAATTTTTGTTGAGTGGATAGATTTTAGTTGGGGTAGTCGTTCAACATTCTACAAGAACAACGAACCATGGAGTATGATTTCTCTGAAATAATTTTTGTTGAGTGGATAGATTTAAGTTGGGGTAGTCGTTCAACATTCTACAAGAACAACTTACCATGGAGTATGATTTCTCTGAAACCATGATAGATTTCAAATCGATGCTGACCAAGATGAGTCTGTAGTGTGAAATAATTTTTGTTGAGTGGATAGATTTTAGTTGGGGTAGTCGTTCAATATTCTACAAGAACAACGAACCATGGAGTATGATTTCTCTGAAATAATTTTTGTTGAGTGGATAGATTTTAGTTGGGATAGTCGTTCAACATTCTACAAGAACAACGAATCATGGAGTATGATTTCTCTGAAACCATGATAGAATTCAAATCGATCCTGACCAAGATGAGTCTGTGGTGTGAAATAATTTTTGTTGAGTGGATAGATTTTAGTTGGGGTAGTGTTTCAACATTCTACAAGAACAACGAGCCATGGAGTATGATTTCTCTGAAATAATTTTTGTTGAGTTAATAGATTTTAGTTGGGATAGTCGTTCAACATTCTACAAGAACAACTTACCATGGACTATGATTTCTCTGAAATTATGATAGATTTCAAATCGATCCTGACCAAGATGAGTCTGTGGTGTGAAATAATTTTTGTTGAGTGGATAGATTTTAGTTGGGGTAGTCGTTCAACATTCTACAAGAACAACTTACCATGGACTATGATTTCTAAGAAACCATGATAGATTTGAAATCGATCCTGACCAAGATGAGTCTGTGGTGTGAAATAATTTTTGTTGAGTGGATAGATTTTAGTTGGGGTAGTCGTTCAACATTCTACAAGAACAACTTACAATGGAGTATGATTTCTCTGAAACCATGATAGATTTCAAATCGATCCTGACCAAGATGAGTCTGTGGTGTGAAATAATTTTTGTTGAGTGGATAGATTTTAGTTGGGGTAGTCGTTGAACATTCTACAAGAACAACTTACCATGGAGTATGATTTCTCTGAAATAATTTTGGTTGAGTTAATAGATTTTAGTTGGGATAGTCGTTCAACATTCTACAAGAACAACTTACCATGGACTATGATTTCTCTGAAACCATGATAGATTTCAAATCGATCCTGACCAAGATGAGTCTGTGGTGTGAAATAATTTTTGTTGAGTGGATAGATTTTAGTTGGGATAGTCGTTCAACATTCTACAAGAACAACGAACCATGGAGTATGATTTCTCTGAAACCATGATAGATTTCAAATCGATCCTGTCCAAGATGAGTCTGTGGTGTGAAAAAATTTTTGTTGAGTGGATAGATTTTAGTTGGGGTAGTCGTTCAACATTCTACAAGAACAACTTACCATGGACTATGATTTCTCTGAAACCATGATAGATTTGAAATCGATCCTGACCAAGATGAGTCTGTGGTGTGAAATAATTTTTGTTGAGTGGATAGATTTTAGTTGGGGTAGTCGTTCAACATTCTACAAGAACAACTTACCATGGACTATGATTTCTCTGAAACCATGATAGATTTGAAATCGATCCTGACCAAGATGAGTCTGTGGTGTGAAATAATTTTTGTTGAGTGGATAGATTTTAGTTGGGGTAGTCGTTCAACATTCTACAAGAACAACGAATCATGGAGTAGGATTTCTCTGAAATAATTTTTGTTGAGTGGATAGATTTTAGTTGGGATAGTCGTTCAACATTTTACAAGATCAACGAAACATGGAGTATAATTTCTCTGAAACCATGATAGATTTCAAATCGATCCTGACCAAGATGAGTCTGTGGTGTGAAATAATTTTTGTTGAGTGGATAGATTTTAGTTGGGGTAGTCGTTGAACATTCTACAAGAACAGCTTACCATGGAGTATGATTTCTCTGAAATAATTTTGGTTGAGTTAATAGATTTTAGTTGGGATAGTCGTTCAACATTCTACAAGAACAACTTACCATGGACTATGATTTCTCTGAAACCATGATAGATTTCAAATCGATCCTGACCAAGATGAGTCTGTGGTGTGAAATAATTTTTGTTGAGTGGATAGATTTTAGTTGGGATAGTCGTTCAACATTCTACAAGAACAACGAACCATGGAGTATGATTTCTCTGAAACCATGATAGATTTCAAATCGATCCTGTCCAAGATGAGTCTGTGGTGTGAAAAAATTTTTGTTGAGTGGATAGATTTTAGTTGGGGTAGTCGTTCAACATTCTACAAGAACAACTTACCATGGACTATGATTTCTCTGAAACCATGATAGATTTGAAATCGATCCTGACCAAGATGAGTCTGTGGTGTGAAATAATTTTTGTTGAGTGGATAGATTTTAGTTGGGGTAGTCGTTCAACATTCTACAAGAACAACTTACAATGGAGTATGATTTCCCTGAAACCATGATAGATTTCAAATCGATCCTGACCAAGATGAGTCTGTGGTGTGAAATAATTTTTGTTGAGTGGATAGATTTTAGTTGGGGTAGTCGTTCAACATTCTACAAGAACAACGAACCATGGAGTATGATTTCTCTGAAATAATTTTTGTTGAGTGGATAGATTTTAGTTGGGATAGTCGTTCAACATTTTACAAGAACAACGAAACATGGAGTATGATTTCTCTGAAACCATGATAGATTTCAAATCGATCCTGACCAAGATGAGTCTGTAGTGTGAAATAATTTTTGTTGAGTGGATAGATTTTAGTTGGGGTAGTCGTTCAATATTCTACAAGAACAACGAACCATGGAGTATGATTTCTCTGAAATAATTTTTGTTGAGTGGATAGATTTTAGTTGGGATAGTCGTTCAACATTCTACAAGAACAACGAATCATGGAGTATGATTTCTCTGAAACCATGATAGAATTCAAATCGATCCTGACCAAGATGAGTCTGTGGTGTGAAATAATTTTTGTTGAGTGGATAGATTTTAGTTGGGGTAGTGTTTCAACATTCTACAAGAACAACGAGCCATGGAGTATGATTTCTCTGAAATAATTTTTGTTGAGTTAATAGATTTTAGTTGGGATAGTCGTTCAACATTCTACAAGAACAACTTACCATGGACTATGATTTCTCTGAAATTATGATAGATTTCAAATCGATCCTGACCAAGATGAGTCTGTGGTGTGAAATAATTTTTGTTGAGTGGATAGATTTTAGTTGGGGTAGTCGTTCAACATTCTACAAGAACAACTTACCATGGACTATGATTTCTAAGAAACCATGATAGATTTGAAATCGATCCTGACCAAGATGAGTCTGTGGTGTGAAATAATTTTTGTTGAGTGGATAGATTTTAGTTGGGGTAGTCGTTCAACATTCTACAAGAACAACTTACAATGGAGTATGATTTCTCTGAAACCATGATAGATTTCAAATCGATCCTGACCAAGATGAGTCTGTGGTGTGAAATAATTTTTGTTGAGTGGATAGATTTTAGTTGGGGTAGTCGTTCAACATTCTACAAGAACAACTTACCATGGAGTATGATTTCTCTGAAATAATTTTGGTTGAGTTAATAGATTTTAGTTGGGATAGTCGTTCAACATTCTACAAGAACAACTTACCATGGACTATGATTTCTCTGAAACCATGATAGATTTCAAATCGATCCTGACCAAGATGAGTCTGTGGTGTGAAATAATTTTTGTTGAGTGGATAGATTTTAGTTGGGATAGTCGTTCAACATTCTACAAGAACAACGAACCATGGAGTATGATTTCTCTGAAACCATGATAGATTTCAAATCGATCCTGTCCAAGATGAGTCTGTGGTGTGAAAAAATTTTTGTTGAGTGGATAGATTTTAGTTGGGGTAGTCGTTCAACATTCTACAAGAACAACTTACCATGGACTATGATTTCTCTGAAACCATGATAGATTTGAAATCGATCCTGACCAAGATGAGTCTGTGGTGTGAAATAATTTTTGTTGAGTGGATAGATTTTAGTTGGGGTAGTCGTTCAACATTCTACAAGAACAACTTACCATGGACTATGATTTCTCTGAAACCATGATAGATTTGAAATCGATCCTGACCAAGATGAGTCTGTGGTGTGAAATAATTTTTGTTGAGTGGATAGATTTTAGTTGGGGTAGTCGTTCAACATTCTACAAGAACAACGAACCATGGAGTAGGATTTCTCTGAAATAATTTTTGTTGAGTGGATAGATTTTAGTTGGGATAGTCGTTCAACATTTTACAAGAACAACGAAACATGGAGTATAATTTCTCTGAAACCATGATAGATTTCAAATCGATCCTGACCAAGATGAGTCTGTGGTGTGAAATAATTTTTGTTGAGTGGATAGATTTTAGTTGGGGTAGTCGTTGAACATTCTACAAGAACAGCTTACCATGGAGTATGATTTCTCTGAAATAATTTTGGTTGAGTTAATAGATTTTAGTTGGGATAGTCGTTCAACATTCTACAAGAACAACGAATCATGGACTATGATTTCTCTGAAACCATGATAGATTTCAAATCGATCCTGACCAAGATGAGTCTGTGGTGTGAAATAATTTTTGTTGAGTGGATAGATTTTAGTTGGGATAGTCGTTCAACATTCTACAAGAACAACGAACCATGGAGTATGATTTCTCTGAAACCATGATAGATTTCAAATCGATCCTGTCCAAGATGAGTCTGTGGTGTGAAAAAATTTTTGTTGAGTGGATAGATTTTAGTTGGGGTAGTCGTTCAACATTCTACAAGAACAACTTACCATGGACTATGATTTCTCTGAAACCATGATAGATTTGAAATCGATCCTGACCAAGATGAGTCTGTGGTGTGAAATAATTTTTGTTGAGTGGATAGATTTTAGTTGGGGTAGTCGTTCAACATTCTACAAGAACAACTTACAATGGAGTATGATTTCCCTGAAACCATGATAGATTTCAAATCGATCCTGACCAAGATGAGTCTGTGGTGTGAAATAATTTTTGTTGAGTGGATAGATTTTAGTTGGGGTAGTCGTTCAACATTCTACAAGAACAACGAACCATGGAGTATGATTTCTCTGAAATAATTTTTGTTGAGTGGATAGATTTTAGTTGGGATAGTCGTTCAACATTTTACAAGAACAACGAAACATGGAGTATGATTTCTCTGAAACCATGATAGATTTCAAATCGATCCTGACCAAGATGAGTCTGTGGTGTGAAATAATTTTTGTTGAGTGGATAGATTTTAGTTGGGGTAGTCGTTCAACATTCTACAAGAACAACTTACCATGGAGTATGATTTCTCTGAAACCATGATAGATTTCAAATCGATCGTGACCAAGATGAGTCTGTGGTGTGAAATAGTTTTTGTTGAGTGGATAGATTTTAGTTGGGGTAGTCGTTCAACATTCTACAAGAACAACTTATCATGGAGTATGATTTCTCTGAAATAATTTTTGTTGAGTGGATAGATTTTAGTTGGGATAGTCGTTCAACATTCTACAAGAACAACTTACCATGGAGTATGATTTCTCTGAAATAATTTTTGTTGAGTGGATAGATTTTAGTTGGGATAGTCGCTCAACATTCTACAAGAACAACGAACCATGGAGTATGATTTCTCTGAAACCATGATAGATTTCAAATCGATCCTGACCAAGATGAGTCTGTGGTGTGAAATAATTTTTGTTGAGTGGATAGATTTTAGTTGGGGTAGTCGTTCAACATTCTACAAGAACAACGAACCATGGAGTATGATTTCTCTGAAACCATGATAGATTTCAAATCGATCCTGACCAAGATGAGTCTGTGGTGTGAAATAATTTTTGTTGAGTGGATAGATTTTAGTTGGGGTAGTGTTTCAACATTCTACAAGAACAACGAACCATGGAGTATGATTTCTCTGAAATAATTTTTGTTGAATTAATAGATTTTAGTTGGGATAGTCGTTCAACATTCTACAAGAACAACGAACCATGGAGTATGATTTCTCTGAAACCATGATAGATTTCAAATCGATCCTGACCAAGATGAGTCTGTGGTGTGAAATAATTTTTGTTGAGTGGATAGATTTTAGTTGGGGTAGTCGTTCAACATTCTACAAGAACAACTTACTATGGACTATGATTTCTCTGAAACCATGATAGATTTCAAATCGATCCTGACCAAGATGAGTCTGTGGTGTGAAATAATTTTTGTTGAGTGGATAGATTTTAGTTGGGGTAGTGTTTCAACATTCTACAAGAACAACTTACCATGGAGTATGATTTCTCTGAAACCATGATAGATTTCAAATCGATCCTGACCAAGATGAGTCTGTGGTGTGAAATCATTTTTGTTGAGTGGATAGATTTTAGTTGGGGTAGTCGTTCAACATTTTACAAGAACAACGAACCATGGAGTATGATTTCTCTGAAACCATGATAGATTTCAAATCGATCCTGACCAAGATGAGTCTGTGGTGTGAAATAATTTTTGTTGAGTGGATAGATTTTAGTTGGGATAGTCGTTCAACATTCTACAAGAACAACGAAACATGGAGTATGATTTCTCTGAAACCATGATAGATTTCAAATCGATCCTGACCAAGATGAGTCTGTGGTTTGAAATAATTTTTGTTGAGTGGATAGATTTTAGTTGGGGTAGTGTTTCAACATTCTACAAGAACAACGAACCATGGAGTATGATTTCTCTGAAATAATTTTTGTTGAGTTAATAGATTTTAGTTGGGATAGTCGTTCAACATTCTACAAGAACAACGAACCATGGAGTATGATTTCTCTGAAACCATGATAGATTTCAAATCGATCCTGACCAAGATGAGTCTGTGGTGTGAAATAATTTTTGTTGAGTGGATAGATTTAAGTTGGGGTAGTCGTTCAACATTCTACAAGAACAACTTACTATGGACTATGATTTCTCTGAAACCATGATAGATTTCAAATCGATCCTGATCAAAATGAGTCTGTGGTGTGAAATAATTTTTGTTGAGTGGATAGATTTTAGTTGGGGTAGTGTTTCAACATTCTACAAGAACAACTTACCATGGAGTATGATTTCTCTGAAACCATGATAGATTTCAAATCGATCCTGACCAAGATGAGTCTGTGGTGTGAAATAATTTTTGTTGAGTGGATAGATTTTAGTTGGGATAGTCGTTCAGCATTCTACAAGAACAACGAACCATGGAGTATGATTTCTCTGAAACCATGATAGATTTCAAATCGATCCTGACCAAGATGAGTCTGTGGTGTGAAATAATTTTTGTTGAGTGGATAGATTTTAGTTGGGATAGTCGTTCAACATTCTACAAGAACAACGAACCATGGAGTATGATTTCTCTGAAACCATGATAGATTTCAAATCGATCCTGACCAAGATGAGTCTGTGGTGTGAAATAATTTTTGTTGAGTGGATAGATTTTAGTTAGGGGTAGTCGTTCAACATTCTACAAGAACAACTTACCATGGAGTATGATTTCTCTGAAACCATGATAGATTTCAAATCGATCCTGACCAAGATGAGTCTGTGGTGTGAAATAATTTTTGTTGAGTGGATAGATTTTAGTTGGGGTAGTCGTTCAACATTCTACAAGAACAACTTATCATGGAGTATGATTTCTCTGAAATAATTTTTGTTGAGTGGATAGATTTTAGTTGGGGTAGTCGTTCAACATTCTACAAGAACAACGAACCATGGAGTATGATTTCTCTGAAACCATGATAGATTTCAAATCGATCCTGACCAAGATGAGTCTGTGGTGTGAAATAATTTTTGTTGAGTGGATAGATTTTAGTTGGGATAGTCGTTCAACATTCTACAAGAACAACGAACCATGGAGTATGATTTCTCTGCAACCATGATAGATTTCAAATCGATCCTGACCAAGATGTGTCTGTGGTGTGAAATAATTTTTGTTGAGTGGATAGATTTTAGTTGGGATAGTCGTTCAACATTCTACAAGAACAACGAACCATGGAGTATGATTTCTCTGAAATAATTTTTGTTGAGTGGATAGATTTAAGTTGGGGTAGTCGTTCAACATTCTACAAGAACAACTTACCATGGAGTATGATTTCTCTGAAACCATGATAGATTTCAAATCGATCCTGACCAAGATGAGTCTGTAGTGTGAAATAATTTTTGTTGAGTGGCTAGATTTTAGTTGGGGTAGTCGTTCAACATTCTACAAGAACAACGAACCATGGAGTATGATTTCTCTGAAATAATTTTTGTTGAGTGGATAGATTTTAGTTGGGATAGTCGTTCAACATTCTACAAGAACAACGAAAAATGGAGTATGATTTCTCTGAAACCATGATAGATTTCAAATCGATCCTGACCAAGATGAGTCTGTGGTGTGAAATAATTTTTGTTGAGTGGATAGATTTTAGTTGGGATAGTCGTTCAACATTCTACAAGAACAACTCACCATGGACTATGATTTCTCTGAAACCATGATAGATTTCAAATCGATCCTGACCAAGATGAGTCTGTGGTGTGAAATAATTTTTGTTGAGTGAATAGATTTTAGTTGGGATAGTCGTTCAACATTCTACAAGAACAACGAACCATGGAGTATGATTTCTCTGAAACCATGATAGATTTCAAATCGATCCTGACCAAGATGAGTCTGTGGTGTGAAATAATTTTTGTTGAGTGGATAGATTTTAGTTGGGGTAGTCGTTCAACATTCTACAAGAACAACTTACCATGGACTATGATTTCTCTGAAACCATGATAGATTTCAAATCGATCCTGGCCAAGATGAGTCTGTGGTGTGAAATAATTTTTGTTGAGTGGATAGATTTTAGTTGGGGTAGTCGTTCAACATTCTACAAGAACAACTTACCATGGAGTATGATTTCTCTGAAATAATTTTTGTTGAGTGGATAGATTTTAGTTGGGATAGTCGTTCAACATTTTACAAGAACAACGAATCATGGAGTATGATTTCTCTGAAACCATGATAGATTTCAAATCGATCTTGACCAAGATGAGTCTGTGGTGTGAAATAATTTTTGTTGAGTGGATAGATTTTAGTTGGGGTAGTCGTTCAACATTCTACAAGAACAACTTACCATGGAGTATGATTTCTCTGAAACTATGATAGATTTCTAATCGATCCTGACCAAGATGAGTCTGTGGTGTGAAATAATTTTTGTTGCGTGGATAGATTTTAGTTGGGGTAGTCGTTCAACATTCTACAAGAACAACGAACCATGGAGTATGATTTCTCTGACATAATTTTTGTTGAGTGGATAGATTTTAGTTGGGATAGTCGTTCAACATTCTACAAGAACAACTTACCATGGACTATGATTTCTCTGAAACCATGATAGATTTCAAATCGATCCTGACCAAGATGAGTCTGTGGTGTGAAATAATTTTTGTTGAGTGGATAGAATTTAGTTGGGATAGTCGTTCAACATTCTACAAGAACAACGAACCATGGAGTATGATTTCTCTGAAATAATTTTTGTTGAGTGGATAGATTTTAGTTGGGATAGTCGTTCAACATTCTACAAGAACAACTTACCATGGACTATGATTTCTCTGAAACCATGATAGATTTCAAATCGATCCTGACCAAGATGAGTCTGTGGTGTGAAATAATTTTTGTTGAGTGGATAGATTTTAGTTGGGATAGTCGTTCAACATTCTACAAGAACAACGAACCATGGAGTATGATTTCTCTGAAACCATGATAGATTTCAAATCGATCCTGACCAAGATGAGTCTGTGGTGTGAAATAATTTTTGTTGAGTGGATAGATTTTAGTTGGGGTAGTCGTTCAACATTCTACAAGAACAACGAACCATGGAGTATGATTTCTCTGAAATAATTTTTGTTGAGTGGATAGATTTTAGTTGGGATAGTCGTTCAACATTTTACAAGAACAACGAACCAGGGAGCATGATTTCTCTGAAACCATGATAGATTTCAAATTGATCCTGACCAAGATGAGTCTGTGGTGTGAAATAATTTTTGTTGAGTGGATAGATTTTAGTTGGGGTAGTCGTTCAACATTCTACAAGAACAACTTACCATGGAGTATGATTTCTCTGAAACCATGATAGATTTCAAATCGATCCTGACCAAGATGAGTCTGTGGTGTGAAACAATTTTTGTTGAGTGGATAGATTTTACTTGGGGTAGTCGTTCAACATTCTACAAGAACAACGAACCATGGAGTATGATTTCTCTGAAATAATTTTTGTTGAGTGGATAGATTTTAGTTGGGGTAGTCGTTCAACATTCTACAAGAACAACTTACCATGGAGTATGATTTCTCTGAAACCATGATAGATTTCAAATCGATCCTGACCAAGATGAGTCTGTGGTGTGAAATAATTTTTGTTGAGTGGATAGATTTTAGTTGGGGTAGTCGTTCAACATTCTACAAGAACAACGAACCATGGAGTATGATTTCTCTGAAATAATTTTTGTTGAGTGGATAGATTTTAGTTGGGATAGTCGTTCAACATTTTACAAGAACAACGAACCAGGGAGCATGATTTCTCTGAAACCATGATAGATTTCAAATCGATCCTGACCAAGATGAGTCTGTGGTGTGAAATAATTTTTGTTGAGTGGATAGATTTTAGTTGGGGTAGTGTTTCAACATTCTACAAGAACAACTTACCATGGAGTATGATTTCTCTGAAACCATGATAGATTTCAAATCGATCCTGACCAAGATGAGTCTGTGGTGTGAAATAATTTTTGTTGAGTGGATAGATTTTAGTTGGGGTAGTCGTTCAACATTTTACAAGAACAACGAACCATGGAGTATGATTTCTCTGAAACCATGATAGATTTCAAATCGATCCTGACCAAGATGAGTCTGTGGTGTGAAATAATTTTTGTTGAGTGGATAGATTTTAGTTCGGGGTAGTCGTTCAACATTCTACAAGAACAACGAACCATGGAGTATGATTTCTCTGAAACCATGATAGATTTCAAATCGATCCTGACCAAGATGAGTCTGTGGTGTGAAATAATTTTTGTTGAGTGGATAGATTTTAGTTGGGGTAGTCGTTCAACATTCTACAAGAACAACGAACCATGGAGTATGATTTCTCTGAAACCATGATAGATTTCAAATCGATCCTGACCAAGATGAGTCTGTGGTGTGAAATAATTTTTGTTGAGTGGATAGATTTTAGTTAGGGGTAGTCGTTCAACATTCTACAAGAACAACATACCATGGAGTATGATTTCTCTGAAACCATGATAGATTTCAAATCGATCCTGACCAAGATGAGTCTGTGGTGTGAAATAATTTTTGTTGAGTGGATAGATTTTAGTTGGGGTAGTTGTTCAACATTCTACAAGAACAACTTATCATGGAGTATGATTTCTCTGAAATAATTTTTGTTGAGTGGATAGATTTTAGTTGGGTTAGTCGTTCAACATTCTACAAGAACAACGAACCATGGAGTATGATTTCTCTGAAACCATGATAGATTTCAAATTGATCCTGACCAAGATGAGTCTGTGGTGTGAAATAATTTTTGTTGAGTGGATAGATTTTAGTTGGGGTAGTCGTTCAACATTCTACAAGAACAACGAACCATGGAGTATGATTTCTCTGAAACCATGACAGATTTCAAATCGATCCTGACCAAGATGAGTCTGTGGTGTGAAATAATTTTTGTTGAGTGGATAGATTTTAGTTGGGGTAGTCGTTCAACATTCTACAAGAACAGCGAACCATGGAGTATGATTTCTCTGAAACCATGATAGATTTCAAATCGATCCTGACCAAGATAAGTCTGTGGTGTGAAATAATTTTTGTTGAGTGGATAGATTTTAGTTGGGGTAGTCGTTCAACATTCTACAAGAACAACGAACCATGGAGTATGATTTCTCTGAAACCATGATAGATTTCAAATCGATTATGACCAAGATGAGTCTGTGGTGTGAAATAATTTTTGTTGAGTGGATAGATTTTAGTTGGGGTAGTCGTTCAACATTCTACAAGAACAACTTACCATGGACTATGATTTCTCTGAAATAATTTTTTTGAGTGGATAGATTTTAGTTAGGGGTAGTCGTTCAACATTCTACAAGAACAACTTACCATGGACTATGATTTCTCTGAAACCATGATAGATTTCAAATCGATCCTGACCAAGATGAGTCTGTGGTATGAAATAATTTTTGTTGAGTGGATAGATTTTAGTTGGGGTAGTCGTTCAACATTCTACAAGAACAACGAACCATGGAGTATGATTTCTCTGAAATAATTTTTGTTGAGTGGATAGATTTTAGTTGGGGTAGTCGTTCAACATTCTACAAGAACAACTTACCGTGGACTATGATTTCTCTGAAATAATTTTTGTTGAGTGGATAGATTTTAGTTGGGATAGTCGTTCAACATTCTACAAGAACAACTTACCATGGACTATGATTTCTCTGAAACCATGATAGATTTCAAATCGATCCTGACCAAGATGAGTCTGTGGTGTGAAATAATTTTTGTTGAGTGGATAGATTTTAGTTGGGATAGTAGTTCAACATTCTACAAGAACAACTTACCATGGACTATGATTTCTCTGAAACCATGATAGATTTCAAATCGATCCTGACCAAGATGTGTCTGTGGTGTGAAATAATTTTTGTTGAGTGGATAGATTTTAGTTGGGATAGTCGTTCAACATTCTACAAGAACAACGAACCATGGAGTATGATTTCTCTGAAATAATTTTTGTTGAGTGAATAGATTTAAGTTGGGGTAGTCGTTCAACATTCTACAAGAACTACTTTCCATGGAGTATGATTTCTCTGAAACCATGATAGATTTCAAATCGATCCTGACCAAGATGAGTCTGTAGTGTGAAATAATTTTTGTTGAGTGGATAGATTTTAGTTGGGGTAGTCGTTCAACATTCTACAAGAACAACGAACCATGGAGTATGATTTCTCTGAAATAATTTTTGTTGAGTGGATAGATTTTAGTTGGGATAGTCGTTCAACATTCTACAAGAACAACGAACCATGGAGTATGATTTCTCTGAAACCATGATAGATTTCAAATCGATCCTGACCAAGATGAGTCTGTGGTGTGAAATAATTTTTGTTGAGTGAATAGATTTTAGTTGGGATAGTCGTTCAACATTCTACAAGAACAACGAACCATGGAGTATGATTTCTCTGAAACCATGATAGATTTCAAATCGATCCTGACCAAGATGAGTCTGTGGTGTGAAATAATTTTTGTTGAGTGGATAGATTTTAGTTGGGGTAGTCGTTCAACATTCTACAAGAACAACTTAATATGGACTATGATTTCTCTGAAACCATGATAGATTTCAAATCGATCATGGCCAAGATGAGTCTGTGGTGTGAAATAATTTTTGTTGAGTGGATAGATTTTAGTTGGGATAGTCGTTCAACATTTTACAAGAACAACGAACCATGGAGTATGATTTCTCTGAAACCATGATAGATTTCAAATCGATCCTGACGAAGATGAGTCTGTGGTGTGAAATAATTTTTGTTGAGTGGATAGATTTTAGTTGGGGTAGTCGTTCAACATTCTACAAGAACAACTTACCATGGAGTATGATTTCTCTGAAACCATGATAGATTTCTAATCGATCCTGACCAAGATGAGTCTGTGGTGTGAAATAATTTTTGTTGAGTGGATAGATTTTAGTTGGGGTAGTCGCTCAACATTCTACAAGAACAACGTACCATGGAGTATGATTTCTCTGAAATAATTTTTGTTGAGTGGATAGATTTTAGTTGGGATAGTCGTTCAACTTTCTACAAGAACAACGAACCATGGAGTATGATTTCTCTGAAATAATTTTTGTTGAGTGGATAGATTTTAGTTGGGATAGTCGTTCAACATTCTACAAGAACAACTTACCATGGACTATGATTTCTCTGAAACCATGATAGATTTCAAATCGATCCTGACCAAGATGAGCCTGTGGTGTGAAATAATTTTTGTTGAGTGGATAGATTTTAGTTGGGGTAGTCGTTCAACATTCTACAAGAACAACTTACCATGGACTATGATTTCTCTGAAACCATGATAGATTTCAAATCGATCCTGACCAAGATGAGTCTGTGGTGTGAAATAATTTTTGTTGAGTGGATAGATTTTAGTTGGGGTAGTCGTTCAACATTCTACAAGAACAACGAACCATGGAGTATGATTTCTCTGAAATAATTTTTGTTGAGTGGATAGATTTTAGTTGGGATAGTCGTTCAACATTTTACAAGAACAACGAAATAGGGAGCATGATTTCTCTGAAACCATGATAGATTTCAAATTGATCCTGACCAAGATGCGTCTGTGGTGTGAAATAATTTTTGTTGAGTGGATAGCTTTTAGTTGGGATAGTCGTTCAACATTCTACAAGAACAACTTACCATGGAGTATGATTTCTCTGAAACCATGATAAATTTCAAATCGATCCTGACCAAGATGAGTCTGTGGTGTGAAATAATTTTTGTTGAGTGGATAGATTTTAGTTGGGGTAGTCGTTCAACATTCTACAAGAACAACTTACCATGGACTATGATTTCTCTGAAACCATGATAGATTTCAAATCGATCCTGACCAAGATGAGTCTGTGGTGTGAAATAGTTTTTGTTGAGTGGATAGATTTTAGTTGGGGTAGTCGTTCAACATTCTACAAGAACAACTTACCATGGAGTATGATTTCTCTGAAATAATTTTTGTTGAGTGGATAGATTTTAGTTGGGGTAGTCGTTCAACATTCTACAAGAACAACTTACCATGGACTATGATTTCTCTGAAACCATGATAGATTTCAAATCGATCCTGACCAAGATGAGTCTGTGGTGTGAAATAATTTTTGTTGAGTGGATAGATTTTAGTTGGGGTAGTCGTTCAACATTCTACAAGAACAACGAACCATGGAGTATGATTTCTCTCAAATAATTTTTGTTGAGTGGATAGATTTTAGTTGGGATAGTCGTTCAACATTCTACAAGAACAACGAACCAGGGAGCATGATTTCTCTGAAACCATGATAGATTTCAAATCGATCCTGACCAAGATGAGTCTGTGGTGTGAAATAGTTTTTGTTGAGTGGATAGATTTTAGTTGGGGTAGTCGTTCAACATTTTACAAGAACAACGAACCATGGAGTATGATTTCTCTGAAACCATGATAGATTTCAAATCGATCCCGACCAAGATGAGTCTGTGGTGTGAAATAATTTTTGTTGAGTGAATAGATTTTAGTTGGGATAGTCGTTCAACATTCTACAAGAACAACGAACCATGGAGTATGATTTCTCTGAAACCATGATAGATTTCAAATCGATCCTGACCAAGATGAGTCTGTGGTGTGAAATAATTTTTGTTGAGTGGATAGATTTTAGTTGGGGTAGTCGTTCAACATTCTACAAGAACAACTTACCATGGACTATGATTTCTCTGAAACCATGATAGATTTCAAATCGATCCTGGCCAAGATGAGTCTGTGGTGTGAAATAATTTTTGTTGAGTGGATAGATTTTAGTTGGGGTAGTCGTTCAACATTCTACAAGAACAACTTACCATGGAGTATGATTTCTCTGAAATAATTTTTGTTGAATGGATAGATTTTAGTTGGGATAGTCGTTCAACATTTTACAAGAACAACGAACCATGGAGTATGATTTCTCTGAAACCATGATAGATTTCAAATCGATCCTGACCAAGATGAGTCTGTGGTGTGAAATAATTTTTGTTGAGTGGATAGATTTTAGTTGGGGTAGTCGGTCAACATTCTACAAGAACAACTTACCATTTAGTATGATTTCTCTGAAACCACGATAGATTTCTAATCGATCCTGACCAAGATGAGTCTGTGGTGTGAAATAATTTTTGTTGAGTGGATAGATTTTAGTTGGGGTAGTCGTTCAACATTCTACAAGAACAACGAACCATGGAGTATGATTTCTCTGAAATAATTTTTGTTGAGTGGATAGATTTTAGTTGGCATAGTCGTTCAACATTCTACAAGAACAACGAACCATGGAGTATGATTTCTCTGAAATAATTTTTGTTGAGTGGATAGATTTTAGTTGGGATAGTCGTTCAACATTCTACAAGAACAACTTACCATGGACTATGATTTCTCTGAAACCATGATAGATTTCAAATCGATCCTGACCAAGATGAGTCTGTGGTGTGAAATAATTTTTGTTGAGTGGATAGATTTTAGTTGGGGTAGTCGTTCAACATTCTACAAGAACAACTTACCATGGACTATGATTTCTCTGAAACCATGATAGATTTCAAATCGATCCTGACCAAGATGAGCCTGTGGTGTGAAATAATTTTTGTTGAGTGGATAGATTTTAGTTGGGGTAGTCGTTCAACATTCTACAAGAACAACTTACCATGGACTATGATTTCTCTGAAACCATGATAGATTTCAAATCGATCCTGACCAAGATGAGTCTGTGGTGTGAAATAATTTTTGTTGAGTGGATAGATTTTAGTTGGGGTAGTCGTTCAACATTCTACAAGAACAACTTACCATGGAGTATGATTTCTCTGAAATAATTTTTGTTGAGTGGATAGATTTTAGTTGGGATAGTCGTTCAACATTTTACAAGAACAACGAACCAGGGAGCATGATTTCTCTGAAACCATGATAGATTTCAAATTGATCCTGACCAAGATGAGTCTGTGGTGTGAAATAATTTTTGTTGAGTGGAAAGATTTTAGTTGGGATAGTCGTTCAACATTCTACAAGAACAACTTACCATGGAGTATGATTTCTCTGAAACCATGATAAATTTCAAATCGATCCTGACCAAGATGAGTCTGCGGTGTGAAATAATTTTTGTTGAGTGGATAGATTTTAGTTGGGGTAGTCGTTCAACATTCCACAAGAACAACTTACCATGGACTATGATTTCTCTGAAACTATGATAGATTTCAAATCGATCCTGACCAAGATGAGTCTGTGGTGCGAAATAGTTTTTGTTGAGTGGATAGATTTTAGTTGGGGTAGTCGTTCAACATTCTACAAGAACAACTTACCATGGAGTATGATTTCTCTGAAATAATTTTTGTTGAGTGGATAGATTTTAGTTGGGATAGTCGTTCAACATTTTACAAGAACAACGAACCATGGAGTATGATTTCTCTGAAACCACGATAGATTTCAAATCGATCCTGACCAAGATGAGTCTGTGGTGTGAAATAATTTTTGTTGAGTGGATAGATTTTAGTTGGGGTAGTCGTTCAACATTCTATAAGAACAACTTACCATGGAGTATGATTTCTCTGAAACCATGATAGATTTGAAATCGATCCTGACCAAGATGAGTCTGTGGTGTGAAATAATTTTTGTTGAGTGGATAGATTTTAGTTGGGATAGTCGTTCAACATTCTACAAGAACAACTTACCATGGAGTTTGATTTCTCTGAAACCATGATAGATTTCAAATCGATCCTGACCAAGATGAGTCTGTGGTGTGAAATAATTTTTGTTGAGTGGATAGATTTTAGTTGGGGTAGTCGTTCAACATTCTACCAGAACAACGAACCATGGAGTATGATTTCTCTGAAACCATGATAGATTTCAAATCGATCCTGACCAAGATGAGTCTGTGGTGTGAAATAATTTTTGTTGAGTGGATAGATTTTAGTTGGGGTAGTAGTTCAACATTCTACAAGAACAACTTACCATGGAGTTTGATTTCTCTGAAACCATGATAGATTTCAAATCGATCCTGACCAAGATGAGTCTGTGGTGTGAAATAATTTTTGTTGAGTGGATAGATTTTAGTTGGGGTAGTCGTTCTACAAGAACAACTTACCATGGAGTATGATTTCTCTGAAATAATTTTTGTTGAGTGGGTAGATTTTAGTTGGGATAGTCGTTCAACATTCTACAAGAACAACGAACCATGGAGTATGATTTCTCTGAAATAATTTTTGTTGAGTGGATAGATTTTAGTTGGGATAGTCGTTCAACATTCTACAAGAACAACTTACCATGGAGTATGATTTCTCTGAAACCATGATAGATTTCAAATCGATCCTGACCAAGATGAGTCTGTGGTGTGAAATAATTTTTGTTGAGTGGATAGATTTTAGTTGGGGTAGTCGTTCAACATTCTACAAGAACAACTTACCATGGAGTTTGATTTCTCTGAAACCATGATAGATTTCAAATCGATCCTGACCAAGATGAGTCTGTGGTGTGAAATAATTTTTGTTGAGTGGATAGATTTTAGTTGGGGTAGTCGTTCAACATTCCACAAGAACAACGAACCATGGAGTATGATTTCTCTGAAATAATTTTTGTTGAGTGGATAGATTTTAGTTGGGATAGTCGTTCAACATTCTACAAGAACAACTTACCATGGAGTATGATTTCTCTGAAACCATGATAGATTTCAAATCGATCCTGACCGAGATGAGTCTGTGGTGTGAAATAATTTTTGTTGAGTGGATAGATTTTAGTTGGGATAGTCGCTCAACATTCTACAAGAACAACTTACCATGGACTATGATTTCTCTGAAACCATGATAGATTTCAAATCGATCCTGAATAAGATGAGTCTGTGGTGTGAAATAATTTTTGTTGAGTGGATAAATTTTAGTTGGGGTAGTCGTTCAACATTCTACAAGAACAACTTACCATGGAGTATGATTTCTTTGAAACCATGATAGATTTCAAATCGATCCTGACCACAATGAGTCTGTGGTGTGAAATAATTTTTGTTGAGTGGATAGATTTTAGTTGGGGTAGTCGTTCAACATTTTACAAGAACAACGAACCATGGAGTATGATTTCTCTGAAACCATGATAGATTTCAAATTGATCCTGACCAAGATGAGTCTGTGGTGTGAAATAATTTTTGTTGAGTGGATAGCTTTTAGTTGGGATAGTCGTTCAACATTCTACAAGAACAACGAACCATGGAGTATGATTTCTCTGAAACCATAATAGATTTCAAATCGATCCTGACCAAGATGAGTCTGTGGTGTGAAATAATTTTTGTTGAGTGGATAGATTTTAGTTAGGGGTAGTCGTTCAATATTCTACAAGAACAACTTACCATGGAGTATGATTTCTCTGAAACCATGATAGATTTCAAATCGATCCTGACCAAGATGAGTCTGTGGTGTGAAATAATTTTTGTTGAGTGGATAGATTTTAGTTGGGGTAGTCGTTCAACATTCTACAAGAACAACTTACCATGGAGTATGATTTCTCTGAAATAATTTTTGTTGAGTGGATAGATTTTAGTTGGGGTAGTCGTTCAACATTCTACAAGAACAACGAACCATGGAGTATGATTTCTCTGAAACCATGATAGATTTCAAATCGATCCTGACCAAGATGAGTCTGTGGTGTGAAATAATTTTTGTTGAGTGGATAGATTTTAGTTGGGGTAGTCGTTCAACATTCTACAAGAACAACGAACCATGGAGTATGATTTCTCTGAAACCATGATAGATTTCAAATCGATCCTGACCAAGATGAGTCTGTGTTGTGAAATAATTTTTGTTGAGTGGATAGATTTTAGTTGGGGTAGTCGTTCAACATTCTACAAGAACAACGAACCGTGGAGTATGATTTCTCTGCATCCATGATAGATTTCAAATCGATCCTGACCAAGATGAGTCTGTGGTATGAAATAATTTTTGTTGAGTGGATAGATTTTAGTTGGGGTAGTCGTTCAAAATTCTACAAGAACAACTTAAGATGGACTATGATTTCTCTGAAACCATGATAGATTTCAAATCGATCCTGACCAAGATGAGTCTGAGGTGTGAAATAATTTTTGTTGAGTGGATAGATTTTAGTTGGGGTAGTCCTTCAACATTCTACAAGAACAACTTACCATGGACTATGATTTCTCTGAAACCATGATAGATTTCAAATCGATCCTGACCAAGATGAGTCTGTGCTGTGAAATAATTTTTGTTGAGTGGATAGATTTTAGTTGGGATAGTCGTTCAACATTCTACAAGAACAACTTACCATGGAGTATGATTTCTCTGAAATTATTTTTGTTGAGTGGATAGATTTTAGTTGGGATAGTCGTTCAACATTTTACAAGAACAACGAACCATGGAGTATGATTTCTCTGAAACCATGATAGATTTCAAATCGATCCTGACCAAGATGAGTCTGTGGTGTGAAATAATTTTTGTTGAGTGGATAGATTTTAGTTGGGGTAGTCGTTCAACATTCTACAAGAACAACTTACCATGGAGTATGATTTCTCTGAAACCATGATAGATTTCAAATCGATCCTGACCAAGATGAGTCTGTGGTGTGAAATAATTTTTGTTGAGTGGATAGATTTTAGTTGGGGTAGTCGTTCAACATTCTACAAGAACAACTTACCATGGAGTATGATTTCTCTGAAATAATTTTTGTTGAGTGGATAGATTTTAGTTGGGATAGTCGTTCAACATTCTACAAGAACAACTTACCATGGAGTATGATTTCTCTGAAATAATTTTTGTTGAGTGGATAGATTTTAGTTGGGGTAGTCGTTCAACATTCTACAAGAACAACTTACCATGGAGTATGATTTCTCTGAAAAAATTTTTGTTGAGTGGATAGATTTTAGTTGGGATAGTCGTTCAACATTCTACAAGAACAACTTACCATGGACTATGATTTCTCTGAAATAATTTTTGTTGAGTGGATAGATTTTAGTTGGGGTAGTCGTTCAACATTCTACAAGAACAACTTAACATGGAGTATGATTTCTCTGAAATAATTTTTGTTGAGTGGATAGATTTTAGTTGGGGTAGTCGTCCAACATTCTTCAAGAACAACTTACCACGGAGTATGATTTCTCTGAAATAATTTTTGTTGAGTGGATAGATTTTAGTTGGGGTAGTCGTTCAACATTTTACAAGAACAACGAACCATGGAGTATGATTTCTCTGAAATAATTTTTGTTGAGTGGATAGATTTTAGTTGGGATAGTCGTTCAACATTCTACAAGAACAACTTACCATGGACTATGATTTCTCTGAAACCATGATAGATTTCAAATCGATCCTGACCAAGATGAGTCTGTGGTGTGAAATAATTTTTGTTGAGTGGATAGATTTTAGTTGGGGTAGTCGTTCAACATTCTACAAGAACAACTTACCATGGACTATGATTTCTCTGAAACCATGATAGATTTCAAATCGATCCTGACCAAGATGAGTCTGTAGTGTGAAATAATTTTTGTTGAGTGGATAGATTTTAGTTGGGGTAGTCGTTCAACATTCTAGAAGAACAACGAACCATGGAGTATGATTTCTCTGAAATAATTTTTGTTGAGTGGATAGATTTTAGTTGGGATAGTCGTTCAACATTCTACAAGAACAACGAACCATGGAGTACGATTTCTCTGAAACCATGATAGATTTCAAATCGATCCTGACCAAGATGAGTCTATGGTGTGAAATAATTTTTGTTGAGTGGATAGATTTTAGTTCTGATAGTCGTTCAACATTCTACAAGAACAACTTACCATGGACTATGATTTCTCTGAAACCATGATAGATTTCAAATCGATCCTGACCAAGATGAGTCTGTGGTGTGAAATAATTTTTGTTGAGTGGATAGATTTTAGTTGGGGTAGTCGTTCAACATTCTACAAGAACAACTTACCATGGAGTATGATTTCTCTGAAATAATTTTTGTTGAGTGGATAGATTTTAGTTGGGATAATCGTTCAACATTTTACAAGAACAACGAACCATGGAGTATGATTTCTCTGAAACCATGATAGATTTCAAATCGATCCTGACCAAGATGAGTCTGTGGTGTGAAATAATTTTTGTTGAGTGGGTAGATTTTAGTTGGGGTAGTCGTTCAACATTCTACAAGAACAACTTACCATGGAGTATGATTTCTCTGAAACCATGATAGATTTCAAATCGATCCTGACCAAGATGAGTCTGTGGTGTGAAATAATTTTTGTTGAGTGGATAGATTCTAGTTGGGGTAGTCGTTCAACATTCTACAAGAACAACGAACCATGGAGTATGATTTCTCTGAAATAATTTTTGTTGAGTGGATAGATTTTAGTTGGGATAGTCGTTCAACATTCTACAAGAACAACGAACCATGGAGTATGATTTCTCTGAAATAATTTTTGTTGAGTGGATAGATTTTAGTTGAGATAGTCGTTCAACATTCTACAAGAACAACTTACCATGGACTATGATTTCTCTGAAACCATGATAGATTTCAAATCGATCCTGACCAAGATGAGTCTGTGGTGTGAAATAATTTTTGTTGAGTGGATAGATTTTAGTTGGGGTAGTCGTTCAACATTCTACAAGAACAACTTACCATGGACTATGATTTCTCTGAAACCATGATAGATTTCAAATCGATCCTGACCAAGATGAGTCTGTGGTGTGAAATAATTTTTGTTGAGTGGATAGATTTTAGTTGGGGTAGTCGTTCAACATTCTACAAGAACAACTTACCATGGACTATGATTTCTCTGAAACCATGATAGATTTCAAATCGATCCTGACCAAGATGAGTATGTGGTGTGAAATAATTTTTGTTGAGTGGATAGATTTTAGTTGGGGTAGTCGTTCAACATTCTACAAGAACAACGAACCATGGAGTATGATTTCTCTGAAATAATTTTTGTTGAGTGGATAGATTTTAGTTGGGATAGTCGTTCAACATTTTACAAGAACAACGAACCAGGGAGCACGATTTCTCTGAAACCATGATAGATTTCAAATCGATCCTGACCAAGATGAGTCTGTGGTGTGAAATAGTTTTTGTTCAGTGGATAGATTTTAGTTGGGGTAGTCGTTCAACATTCTACAAGAACAACGAACCATGGAGTATGATTTCTCTGAAACCATGATAGATTTCAAATCGATCCTGACCAAGATGAGTCTGTGGTGTGAAATAATTTTTGTTGAGTGGATAGATTTTAGTTGGGATAGTCGCTCAACATTCTACAAGAACAACTTACCATGGACTATGATTTCTCTGAAACCATGATAGATTTCAAATCGATCCTGACCAAGATGAATCTGTGGTGTGAAATAATTTTTGTTGAGTGGATAGATTTTAGTTGGGGTAGTCGTTCAACATTCTACAAGAACAACGAACCATGGAGTATAATTTCTCTGAAACCATGATAGATTTCAAATCGATCCTGACCAAGATGAGTCTGTGGTGTGAAATAATTTTTGTTGAGTGGATAGATTTTAGTTGGGGTAGTCGTTCAACATTCTACAAGAACAACTTACCATGGAGTATGATTTCTCTGAAATAATTTTTGTTGAGTGGATAGATTTTAGTTGGGGTAGTCGTTCAACATTCTACAAGAACAACTTACCATGGAGTATGATTTCTCTGAAACCATGATAGATTTCAAATCGATCCTGACCAAGATGAGTCTGTGGTATGAAATAATTTTTGTTGAGTGGATAGATTTTAGTTGGGATAGTCGTTCAACATTCTACAAGAACAACTTACCATGGAGTATGACTTCTCTGAAATAATTTTTGTTGAGTGGATAGATTTTAGTTGGGATAGTCGTTCAACATTTTACAAGAACAACGAACCATGGAGTATGATTTCTCTGAAACCATGATAGATTTCAAATCGATCCTGAACAAGATGAGTCTGTGGTGTGAAATAATTTTTGTTGAGTGGATAGATTTTAGTTGGGGTAGTCGTTCAACATTCTACAAGAACAACTTACCATGGAGTATGATTTCTCTGAAACCATGATAGATTTCAAATCGATCCTGACCAAGATGAGTCTGTGGTGTGAAATAATTTTTGTTGAGTGGATAGATTTTAGTTGGGATAGTCGTTCAACATTCTACAAGAACAACTTACCATGGAGTATGATTTCTCTGAAATAATTTTTGTTGAGTGGATAGATTTTAGTTGGGGTAGTCGTTCAACATTCTACAAGAACAACGAACCATGGAGTATGATTTCTCTGAAACCATGATAGATTTCAAATCGATCCTGACCAAGATGAATCTGTGGTGTGAAATAATTTTTGTTGAGTGGATAGATTTTAGTTGGTTTAGTCGTTCAACATTCTACAAGAACAACGAACCATGGAGTATAATTTCTCTGAAACCATGATAGATTTCAAATCGATCCTGACCAAGATGAGTCTGTGGTGTGAAATAATTTTTGTTGAGTGGATAGATTTTAGTTGGGGTAGACGTTCAACATTCTACAAGAACAACTTACCATGGAGTATGATTTCTCTGAAATAATTTTTGTTGAGTGGATAGATTTTAGTTTCGGTAGTCGTTCAACATTCTACAAGAACAACGAACCATGGAGTATGATTTCTCTGAAACCATGATAGATTTCAAATCGATCCTGACCAAGATGAGTCTGTGGTGTGAAATAATTTTTGTTGAGTGGATAGATTTTAGTTGGGGTAGTCGTTCAACATTCTACAAGAACAACTTACCATGGACTATGATTTCTCTGCAACCATGATAGATTTCAAATCGATCCTCACCAAGATGAGTCTGTGGTGTGAAATAATTTTTGTTGAGTGGATAGATTTTAGTTGGGGTAGTCGTTCAACATTCTACAAGAACAACGAACCGTGGAGTATGATTTCTCTGCAACCATGATAGATTTCAAATCGATCCTGACCAAGATGAGTCTGTGGTATGAAATAATTTTTGTTGAGTGGATAGATTTTAGTTGGGGTAGTCGTTCAAAATTCTACAAGAACAACTTACCATGGACTATGATTTCTCTGAAACCATGATAGATTTCAAATCGATCCTGACCAAGATGAGTCTGTGGTGTGAAATAATTTTTGTTGAGTGGATAGATTTTAGTTGGGGTAGTCGCTCAACATTCTACAAGAACAACTTACCATGGACTATGATTTCTCTGAAACCATGATAGATTTCAAATCGATCCTGACCAAGATGAGTCTGTGGTGTGAAATAATTTTTGTTGAGTGGATAGATTTTAGTTGGGGTAGTCGTTCAACATTCTACAAGAAGAACTTACCATGGAGTATGATTTCTCTGAAACCATGATAGATTTCAAATCGATCCTGACCAAGATGAGTCTGTGGTGTGAAATAATTTTTGTTGAGTGGATAGATTTTAGTTGGGATAGTCGTTCAACATTCTACAAGTACAACTTACCATGGAGTATGATTTCTCTGAAATAATTTTTGTTCAGTGGATAGATTTTAGTTGGAATAGTCGATCAACATTCTACAAGAACAACGAACCATGGAGTATAATTTCTCTGAAACCATGATAGATTTCAAATCGATCCTGACCAAGATGAGTCTGTGGTGTGAAATAATTTTTGTTGAGTGGATAGATTTTAGTTGGGGTAGTCGTTCAACATTCTACAAGAACAACTTACCATGGAGTATGATTTCTCTGAAACCATGATAGATTTCAAATCGATCCTGACCAAGATGAGTCTGTGGTGTGAAATAATTTTTGTTGAGTGGATAGATTTTAGTTGGGATAGTCGTTCAACATTCTACAAGAACAACTTACCATGGAGTATGATTTCTCTGAAATAATTTTTGTTGAGTGGATAGATTTTAGTTGGGATAGTCGTTCAACATTTTACAAGAACAACGAACCATGGAGTATGATTTCTCTGAAACCATGATAGATTTCAGATCGATCCTGACCAAGATGAGTCTGTGGTGTGAAATAATTTTTGTTGAGTGGATAGATTTTAGTTGGGGTAGTCGTTCAACATTCTACAAGAACAACTTACCATGGAGTATGATTTCTCTGAAATAATTTTTGTTGAGTGGATAGATTTTAGTTGGGATAGTCGTTCAACATTCTACAAGAACAACTTATCATGGACTATGATTTCTCTGCAACCATGATAGATTTCAAATCGATCCTCACCAAGATGAGTCTGTGGTGTGAAATAATTTTTGTTGAGTGGATAGATTTTAGTTGGGGTAGTCGTTCAACATTCTACAAGAACAACTTACCATGGACTATGATTTCTCTGCAACCATGATAGATTTCAAATCGATCCTGACCAAGATGAGTCTGTGGTGTGAAATAATTTTTGTTGAGTGGATAGATTTTAGTTGGGGTAGTCGTTCAACATTCTACAAGAACAACGAACCATGGAGTATGATTTCTCTGAAACCATGATAGATTTCAAATCGATCCTGACCAAGATGAGTCTGTGGTGTGAAATAATTTTTGTTGAGTGGATAGATTTTAGTTGGGGTAGTCGTTCAACATTCTACAAGAACAACGAACCATGGAGTATGATTTCTCTGAAACCATGATAGATTTCAAATCGATCCTGACCAAGATGAGTCTGTGGTGTGAAATAATTTTTGTTGAGTGGATAGATTTTAGTTGGGGTAGTCGTTCAACATTCTACAAGAACAACGAACCATGGAGTATGATTTCTCTGAAACCATGATAGATTTCAAATCGATCCTGACCAAGATGAGTCTGTGGTGTGAAATAGTTTTTGTTGAGTGGATAGATTTTAGTTGGGGTAGTCGTTCAACATTCTACAAGAACAACGAACCATGGAGTATGATTTCTCTGAAACCATGATAGATTTCAAATCGATCCTGACCAAGATGAGTCTGTGGTGTGAAATAATTTTTGTTGAGTGGATAGATTTTAGTTGGGGTAGTCGTTCAACATTCTACAAGAACAACTTACCATGGAGTATGATTTCTCTGAAACCATGATAGATTTCAAATCGATCCTGACCAAGATGAGTCTGTGGTGTGAAATAATTTTTGTTGAGTGGATAGATTTTAGTTGGGATAGTCGTTCAACATTCTACAAGAACAACTTACCATGGAGTATGATTTCTCTGAAATAATTTTTGTTGAGTGGATAGATTTTAGTTGGGATAGTCGTTCAACATTTTACAAGAACAACGAACCATTTAGTATGATTTCTCTGAATCCATGATAGATTTCAAATCGATCCTGACCGAGATGAGTCTGTGGTGTGAAATAATTTTTGTTGAGTGGATAGATTTTAGTTGGGGTAGTCGTTCAACATTCTACAAGAACAACTTACCATGGAGTATGATTTCTCTGAAACCATGATAGATTTCAAATCGATCCTGACCAAGATGAGTCTGTGGTGTGAAATAATTTTTGTTGAGTGAATAGATTTTAGTTGGGGTAGTCGTTCAACATTCTACAAGAACAACTTACCATGGAGTATGATTTCTCTGAAATAATTTTTGTTGAGTGGATAGATTTTAGTTGGGATAGTCGTTCAACATTCTACAAGAACAACTTACCATGGAGTATGATTTCTCTGAAATAATTTTTGTTGAGTGGATAGATTTTAGTTGGGGTAGTCGTTCAACATTCTACAAGAACAACTTACCATGGAGTATGATTTCTCTGAAATAATTTTTGTTGAGTGGATAGATTTTAGTTGGGATAGTCGTTCAACATTCTACAAGAAAAACTTACCATGGAGTATGATTTCTCTGAAATAATTTTTGTTGAGTGGATAGATTTTCGTTGGGGTAGTCATTCAACATTTTACAAGAACAACGAACCATGGAGTATGATTTCTCTGAAATAATTTTTGTTGAGTGGATAGATTTTAGTTGGGATAGTCGTTCAACATTCTACAAGAACAACGAACCATGGAGTATGATTTCTCTGAAACCATGATAGATTTCAAATCGATCCTGACCAAGATGAGTCTGTGGTGTGAAATAATTTTTGTTGAGTGGATAGATTTTAGTTGGGATAGTCGTTCAACATTCTACAAGAACAACTTACCATGGAGTATGATTTCTCTGAAATAATTTTTGTTGAGTTAATAGATTTTAGTTGGGGTAGTCGTTCAACATTCTACAAGAACAACTTACCATGGAGTATGATTTCTATGAAATAATTTTTGTTGAGTGGATAGATTTTAGTTGGGGTAGTCATTCAACATTTTACAAGAACAACGAACCATGGAGTATGATTTCTCTGAAATAATTTTTGTTGAGTGGATAGATTTTAGTTGGGATAGTCGTTCAACATTCTACAAGAACAACGAACCATGGAGTATGATTTCTCTGAAACCATGATAGATTTCAAATCGATCCTGACCAAGATGAGTCTGTGGTGTGAAATAATTTTTGTTGAGTGGATAGATTTTAGTTGGGGTAGTCGTTCAACATTCTACAAGAACAACGAACCATGGAGTATGATTTCTCTGAAATAATTTTTGTTGAGTGGATAGATTTTAGTTGGGGTAGTCGTTCAACATTCTACAAGAACAACTTACCATGGACTATGATTTCTCTGAAACCATGATAGATTTCAAATCGATCCTGACCAAGATGAGTCTGTGGTGTGAAATAATTTTTGTTGAGTGGATAGATTTTAGTTGGGGTAGTCGTTCAACATTCTACAAGAACAACGAACCATGGAGTATGATTTCTCTGAAACCATGATAGATTTCAAATCGATCCTGACCAAGATGAGTCTGTGGTGTGAAATAATTTTTGTTGAGTGGATAGATTTTAGTTGGGGTAGTCGTTCAACATTCTACAAGAACAACTTACCATGGAGTATGATTTCTCTGAAATAATTTTTGTTGAGTGGATAGATTTTAGTTGGGATAGTCGTTCAACATTCTACAAGAACAACTTACCATGGAGTATGATTTCTCTGAAATAATTTTTGTTGAGTGGATAGATTTTAGTTGTTGTAGTCGTTCAACATTCTACAAGAACAACTTACCATGGACTATGATTTCTCTGCAACCATGATAGATTTCAAATCGATCCTCACCAAGATGAGTCTGTGGTGTGAAATAATTTTTGTTGAGTGGATAGATTTTAGTTGGGGTAGTCGTTCAACATTCTACAAGAACAACGAACCGTGGAGTATGATTTCTCTGCAACCATGATAGATTTCAAACCATGATAGATTTCAAATCGATCCTGACCAAGATGAGTCTGTGGTGTGAAATAATTTTTGTTGAGTGGATAGATTTTAGTTGGGGTAGTCGTTCAACATTCTACAAGAACAACTTACCATGGAGTATGATTTCTCTGAAACCATGATAGATTTCAAATCGATCCTGACCAAGATGAGTCTGTGGTGTGAAATAATTTTTGTTGAGTGGATAGATTTTAGTTGGGATAGTCGTTCAACATTCTACAAGAACAACTTACCATGGAGTATGATTTCTCTGAAATAATTTTTGTTGAGTGGATAGATTTTAGTTGGGATAGTCGTTCAACATTCTACAAGAACAACTTACCATGGAGTATGATTTCTCTGAAATAATTTTTGTTGAGTGGATAGATTTTAGTTGGGGTAGTCGTTCAACATTCTACAAGAACAACTTACCATGGAGTATGATTTCTCTGAAATAATTTTTGTTGAGTGGATAGATTTTAGTTGGGATAGTCGTTCAATATTCTACAAGAACAACTTTCCATGGAGTATGATTTCTCTGAAATAATTTTTGTTGAGTGGATAGATTTTAGTTGGGGTAGTCGTTCAACATTTTACAAGAACAACGAACCATGGAGTATGATTTCTCTGAAATAATTTTTGTTGAGTGGATAGATTTTAGTTGGGATAGTCGTTCAACATTCTATAAGAACAACGAACCATGGAGTATGATTTCTCTGAAACCATGATAGATTTCAAATCGATCCTGACCAAGATGAGTCTGTGGTGTGAAATAATTTTTGTTGAGTGGATAGATTTTAGTTGGGGTAGTCGTTCAACATTCTACAAGAACAACTTACCATGGGGTATGATTTCTCTGAAATAATTTTTGTTGAGTGGATAGATTTTAGTTGGGATAGTCGTTCAACATTCTACAAGAACAACTTAGCATGGAGTATGATTTCTCTGAAATAATTTTTGTTGAGTGGATAGATTTTAGTTGGGATAGTCGTTCAACATTCTACAAGAACAACTTACCATGGAGTATGATTTCTCTGAAATAATTTTTGTTGAGTGGATAGATGTTCATGTTGGGATAGTCGTTCAACATTCTACAAGAACAACTTACCATGGAGTATGATTTCTCTGAAATAATTTTTGTTGAGTGGATAGATTTTAGTTGGGGTAGTCGTTCAACATTTTACAAGAACAACGAACCATGGAGTATGATTTCCCTGAAATAATTTTTGTTGAGTGGATAGATTTCAGTTGGGATAGTCGTTCAACATTCTACAAGAACAACGAACCATGTAGTATGATTTCTCTGAAACCATGATAGATTTCAAATCGATCCTGACCAAGATGAGTCTGTGGTGTGAAATAATTTTTGTTGAGTGGATAGATTTTAGTTGGGGTAGTCGTTCAACATTCTACAAGAACAACGAACCATGGAGTATGATTTCTCTGAAATAATTTTTTTGGGTGGATAGATTTTAGTTGGGATAGTCGTTCAACATTCTACAAGAACAACTTACCATGGACTATGATTTCTCTGAAACCATGATAGATTTCAAATCGATCCTGACCAAGATGAGTCTGTGGTGTGAAATAATTTTTGTTGAGTGGATAGATTTTAGTTGGGATAGTCGCTCAACATTCTACAAGAACAACTTACCATGGACTATGATTTCTCTGAAACCATGATAGATTTCAAATCGATCCTGACCAAGATGAGTCTGTGGTGTGAAATAATTTTTGTTGAGTGGATAGATTTTAGTTGGGGTAGTCGTTCACCATTCTACAAGAACAACGAACCATGGACTATGATTTCTCTGAAATAATTATTGTTGACTGGATAGTTTTTAGTTGGGATAGTCGGTCAACATTCTACAAGAACAACGAACCATGGAGTATGATTTCTCTGAAACCATGATAGATTTCAAATCGATCCTGACCAAGATGAGTCTGTGGTGTGAAATAATTTTTGTTGAGTGGATAGATTTTAGTTGGGATAGTCGTTCAACATTTTACAAGAACAACGAACCATCGAGTATGATTTCTCTGAAACCATGATAGATTTCAAATCGATCCTGACCAAGATGAGTCTGTGGTGTGAAATAATTTTTGTTGAGTGGATAGATTTTAGTTGGGGTAGTCGTTCAACATTCTACAAGAACAACTTACCATGGACTATGATTTCTCTGAAACCATGATAGATTTCAAATCGATCCTGACCAAGATGAGTCTGTGGTGTGAAATAATTTTTGTTGAGTGGATAGATTTTAGTTGGGATAGTCGTTCAACATTCTACAAGAACAACGAACCATGGAGTATGATTTCTCTGAAACCATGATAGATTTCAAATCAAATCCTGACCAAGATGAGTCTGTGGTGTGAAATAATTTTTGTTGAGTGGATAGATTTTAGTTGGGGTAGTCGTTCAACATTCTACAAGAACAACTTACCATATAGTATGATTTCTCTGAAATAATTTTTGTTGAGTGGATAGATTTTAGTTGGGATAGTCGTTCAACATTCTACAAGAACAACTTACCATGGAGTATGATTTCTCTGAAATAATTTTTGTTGAGTGGATAGATTTTAGTTGGGGTAGTCGTTCAACATTCTACAAGAACAACTTACCATGGAGAATGATTTCTCTGAAATAATTTTTGTTGAGTGGATAGATTTTAGTTGGGGTAGTCGTTCAACATTCTACAAGAACAACTTACCATGGAGTATGATTTCTCTGAAATAATTTTTGTTGAGTGGATAGATTTTAGTTGGGATAGTCGTTCAATATTCTACAAGAACAACTTACCATGGAGTATGATTTCTCTGAAATAATTTTTGTTGAGTGGATAGATTTTAGTTGGGGTAGTCGTTCAACATTTTACAAGAACAACGAACCATGGAGTATGATTTCTCTGAAATAATTTTTGTTGAGTGGATAGATTTTAGTTGGGATAGTCGTTCAACATTCTACAAGAACAACGAACCATGGAGTATGATTTCTCTGAAACCATGATAGATTTCAAATCGATCCTGACCAAGATGAGTCTGTGGTGTGAAATAATTTTTGTTGAGTGGATAGATTTTAGTTGGGGTAGTCGTTCAACATTCTACAAGAACAACGAACCATGGAGTATGATTTCTCTGAAATAATTTTTGTTGAGTGGATAGATTTTAGTTGGGGTAATCGTTCAACATTCTACAAGAACAACTTACCATGGACTATGATTTCTCTGAAACCATGATAGATTTCAAGTCGATCCTGACCAAGATGAGTCTGTGGTGTGAAATAATTTTTGTTGAGTGGATAGATTTTAGTTGGGGTAGTCGTTCAACATTCTACAAGAACAACGAACCATGGAGTATGATTTCTCTGAAACCATGATAGATTTCAAATCGATCCTGACCAAGATGAGTCTGTGGTGTGAAATAATTTTTGTTGAGTGGATAGATTTTAGTTGGGATAGTCGTTCAACATTCTACAAGAACAACTTACCATGGAGTATGATTTCTCTGAAATAATTTTTGTTGAGTGGATAGATTTTAGTTGGGATAGTCGTTCAACATTCTACAAGAACAACTTACCATGGAGTATGATTTCCCTGAAATAATTTTTGTTGAGTGGATAGATTTTAGTTGGGATAGTCGTTCAACATTCTACAAGCACAACTTACCATGGAGTATGATTTCTCTGAAATAATTTTTGTTGAGTGGATAGATTTTAGTTGGGGTAGTCGTTCAACATTTTACAAGAACAACGAACCATGGAGTATGATTTCCCTGAAATAATTTTTGTTGAGTGGATAGATTTTAGTTGGGATAGTCGTTCAACATTCTACAAGAACAACGAACCATGTAGTATGATTTCTCTGAAACCATGATAGATTTCAAATCGATCCTGACCAAGATGAGTCTGTGGTGTGAAATAATTTTTGTTGAGTTGATAGATTTTAGTTGGGGTAGTCGTTCAACATTCTACAAGAACAACTTACCATGGAGTATGATTTCTCTGAAATAATTTTTGTTGAGTGGATAGATGTTAGTTGGGGTAGTCGTTCAACATTTTACAAGAACAACGAACCATGGAGTATGATTTCTCTGAAATAATTTTTTTGAGTGGATAGATTTTAGTTGGGGTAGTCGTTCAACATTCTACAAGAACAACGAACCATGGACTATGATTTCTCTGAAATAATTATTGTTGACTGGATAGATTTTAGTTGGGATAGTCGGTCAACATTCTACAAGAACAACGAACCATTTAGTATGATTTCTCTGAAACCATGATAGATTTCAAATCGATCCTGACCAAGATGAGTCTGTGGTGTGAAATAATTTTTGTTGAGTGGATAGATTTTTGTTGGGATAGTCGTTCAACATTTTACAAGAACAACGAACCATCGAGTATGATTTCTCTGAAACCATGATAGATTTCAAATCGATCCTGACCAAGATGAGTCTGTGGTGTGAAATAATTTTTGTTGAGTGGATAGATTTTAGTTGGGGTAGTCGTTCAACATTCTACAAGAACAACTTACCATGGACTATGATTTCTCTGAAACCATGATAGATTTCAAATCGATCCTGACCAAGATGAGTCTGTAGTGTGAAATAATTTTTGTTGAGTGGATAGATTTTAGTTGGGATAGTCGTTCAACATTCTACAAGAACAACGAACCATGGAGTATGATTTCTCTGAAACCATGATAGATTTCAAATCGATCCTGACCAAGATGAGTGTGTGGTGTGAAATAATTTTTGTTGAGTGGATAGATTTTAGTTGGGGTAGTCGTTCAACATTCTACAAGAACAACTTACCATGGAGTATGATTTCTCTGTAATAATTTTTGTTGCGTGGATAGGTTTTAGTTGGGATAGTCGTTCAACAGTCTACAAGAACAACTTACCATGGAGTATGATTTCTCTGAAATAATTTTTGTTGAGTGGATAGATTTTAGTTGGGGTAGTCGTTCAACATTCTACAAGAACAACTTACCATGGAGTATGATTTCTCTGAAATAATTTTTGTTGAGTGGATAGATTTTAGTTGGGGTAGTCGTTCAACATTCTACAAGAACAACTTACCATGGAGTATGATTTCTCTGAAATAATTTTTGTTGAGTGGATAGATTTTAGTTGGGATAGTCGTTCAATATTCTACAAGAACAACTTACCATGGAGTATGATTTCTCTGAAATAATTTTTGTTGAGTGGATAGATTTTAGTTGGGGTAGTCGTTCAACATTTTACAAGAACAACGAACCATGGAGTATGATTTCTCTGAAATAATTTTTGTTGAGTGGATAGATTTTAGTTGGGATAGTCGTTCAACATTCTACAAGAACAACGAACCATGTAGTATGATTTCTCTGAAACCATGATAGATTTCAAATCGATCCTGACCAAGATGAGTCTGTGGTGTGAAATAATTTTTGTTGAGTGGATAGATTTTAGTTGGGGTAGTCGTTCAACATTCTACAAGAACAACGAACCATGGAGTATGATTTCTCTGAAATAATTTTTGTTGAGTGGATAGATTTTAGTTGGGGTAATCGTTCAACATTCTACAAGAACAACTTACCATGGACTATGATTTCTCTGAAACCATGATAGATTTCAAATCGATCCTGACCAAGATGAGTCTGTGGTGTGAAATAATTTTTGTTGAGTGGATAGATTTTAGTTGGGGTAGTCGTTCAACATTCTACAAGAACAACGAACCATGGACTATGATTTCTCTGAAATAATTATTGTTGACTGGATAGATTTTAGTTGGGATAGTCGGTCAACATTCTACAAGAACAACTTACCATGGAGTATGATTTCTCTGAAATAATTTTTGTTGAGTGGATAGATTTTAGTTGGGGTAGTCGTTCAACATTCTACAAGAACAACTTACCATGGAGTATGATTTCTCTGAAATAATTTTTGTTGAGTGGATAGATTTTAGTTGGGGTAATCGTTCAACATTCTACAAGAACAACTTACCATGGACTATGATTTCTCTGAAACCATGATAGATTTCAAATCGATCCTGACCAAGATGAGTCTGTGGTGTGAAATAATTTTTGTTGAGTGGATAGATTTTAGTTGGGATAGTCGTTCAATATTCTACAAGAACAACTTACCATGGAGTATGATTTCTCTGAAATAATTTTTGTTGAGTGGATAGATTTTAGTTGGGGTAGTCGTTCAACATTTTACAAGAACAACGAAACATGGAGTATGATTTCTCTGAAATAATTTTTGTTGAGTGGATAGATTTTAGTTGGGGTAATCGTTCAACATTCTACAAGAACAACTTACCATGGACTATGATTTCTCTGAAACCATGATAGATTTCAAATCGATCCTGACCAAGATGAGTCTGTGGTGTGAAATAATTTTTGTTGAGTGGATAGATTTTAGTTGGGATAGTCGTTCAACATTCTACAAGAACAACTTAGCATGGAGTATGATTTCTCTGAAATAATTTTTGTTGAGTGGATAGATTTTAGTTGGGATAGTCGTTCAATATTCTACAAGAACAACTTACCATGGAGTATGATTTCTCTGAAATAATTTTTGTTGAGTGGATAGATTTTAGTTGGGGTAGTCGTTCAACATTCTACAAGAACAACTTACCATGGAGTATGATTTCTCTGAAATAATTTTTGTTGAGTGGATAGATTTTAGTTGGGGTAGTCGTTCAACATTCTACAAGAACAACTTACCATGGAGTATGATTTCTCTGAAATAATTTTTGTTGAGTGGATAGATTTTAGTTGGGGTAGTCGTTCAACATTCTACAAGAACAACTTACCATGGAGTATGATTTCTCTGAAATAATTTTTGTTGAGTGGATAGATTTTAGTTGGGATAGTCGTTCAATATTCTACAAGAACAACTTACCATGGAGTATGATTTCTCTGAAATAATTTTTGTTGAGTGGATAGATTTTAGTTGGGGTAGTCGTTCAACATTTTACAAGAACAACTTACCATGGAGTATGATTTCTCTGAAATAATTTTTGTTGAGTGGATAGATTTTAGTTGGGGTAATCGTTCAACATTCTACAAGAACAACTTACCATGGACTATGATTTCTCTGAAACCATGATAGATTTCAAATCGATCCTGACCAAGATGAGTCTGTGGTGTGAAATAATTTTTGTTGAGTGGATAGATTTTAGTTGGGATAGTCGTTCAACATTCTACAAGAACAACTTAGCATGGAGTATGATTTCTCTGAAATAATTTTTGTTGAGTGGATAGATTTTAGTTGGGATAGTCGTTCAACATTCTACAAGAACAACTTACCATGGAGTATGATTTCTCTGAAATAATTTTTGTTGAGTGGATAGATGTTCATGTTGGGATAGTCGTTCAACATTCTACAAGAACAACTTACCATGGAGTATGATTTCTCTGAAATAATTTTTGTTGAGTGGATAGATTTTAGTTGGGGTAGTCGTTCAACATTTTACAAGAACAACGAACCATGGAGTATGATTTCCCTGAAATAATTTTTGTTGAGTGGATAGATTTCAGTTGGGATAGTCGTTCAACATTCTACAAGAACAACGAACCATGTAGTATGATTTCTCTGAAACCATGATAGATTTCAAATCGATCCTGACCAAGATGAGTCTGTGGTGTGAAATAATTTTTGTTGAGTGGATAGATTTTAGTTGGGGTAGTCGTTCAACATTCTACAAGAACAACGAACCATGGAGTATGATTTCTCTGAAATAATTTTTTTGGGTGGATAGATTTTAGTTGGGATAGTCGTTCAACATTCTACAAGAACAACTTACCATGGACTATGATTTCTCTGAAACCATGATAGATTTCAAATCGATCCTGACCAAGATGAGTCTGTGGTGTGAAATAATTTTTGTTGAGTGGATAGATTTTAGTTGGGATAGTCGCTCAACATTCTACAAGAACAACTTACCATGGACTATGATTTCTCTGAAACCATGATAGATTTCAAATCGATCCTGACCAAGATGAGTCTGTGGTGTGAAATAATTTTTGTTGAGTGGATAGATTTTAGTTGGGGTAGTCGTTCACCATTCTACAAGAACAACGAACCATGGACTATGATTTCTCTGAAATAATTATTGTTGACTGGATAGATTTTAGTTGGGATAGTCGGTCAACATTCTACAAGAACAACGAACCATGGAGTATGATTTCTCTGAAACCATGATAGATTTCAAATCGATCCTGACCAAGATGAGTCTGTGGTGTGAAATAATTTTTGTTGAGTGGATAGATTTTAGTTGGGATAGTCGTTCAACATTTTACAAGAACAACGAACCATCGAGTATGATTTCTCTGAAACCATGATAGATTTCAAATCGATCCTGACCAAGATGAGTCTGTGGTGTGAAATAATTTTTGTTGAGTGGATAGATTTTAGTTGGGGTAGTCGTTCAACATTCTACAAGAACAACTTACCATGGACTATGATTTCTCTGAAACCATGATAGATTTCAAATCGATCCTGACCAAGATGAGTCTGTGGTGTGAAATAATTTTTGTTGAGTGGATAGATTTTAGTTGGGATAGTCGTTCAACATTCTACAAGAACAACGAACCATGGAGTATGATTTCTCTGAAACCATGATAGATTTCAAATCAAATCCTGACCAAGATGAGTCTGTGGTGTGAAATAATTTTTGTTGAGTGGATAGATTTTAGTTGGGGTAGTCGTTCAACATTCTACAAGAACAACTTACCATATAGTATGATTTCTCTGAAATAATTTTTGTTGAGTGGATAGATTTTAGTTGGGATAGTCGTTCAACATTCTACAAGAACAACTTACCATGGAGTATGATTTCTCTGAAATAATTTTTGTTGAGTGGATAGATTTTAGTTGGGGTAGTCGTTCAACATTCTACAAGAACAACTTACCATGGAGAATGATTTCTCTGAAATAATTTTTGTTGAGTGGATAGATTTTAGTTGGGGTAGTCGTTCAACATTCTACAAGAACAACTTACCATGGAGTATGATTTCTCTGAAATAATTTTTGTTGAGTGGATAGATTTTAGTTGGGATAGTCGTTCAATATTCTACAAGAACAACTTACCATGGAGTATGATTTCTCTGAAATAATTTTTGTTGAGTGGATAGATTTTAGTTGGGGTAGTCGTTCAACATTTTACAAGAACAACGAACCATGGAGTATGATTTCTCTGAAATAATTTTTGTTGAGTGGATAGATTTTAGTTGGGATAGTCGTTCAACATTCTACAAGAACAACGAACCATGGAGTATGATTTCTCTGAAACCATGATAGATTTCAAATCGATCCTGACCAAGATGAGTCTGTGGTGTGAAATAATTTTTGTTGAGTGGATAGATTTTAGTTGGGGTAGTCGTTCAACATTCTACAAGAACAACGAACCATGGAGTATGATTTCTCTGAAATAATTTTTGTTGAGTGGATAGATTTTAGTTGGGGTAATCGTTCAACATTCTACAAGAACAACTTACCATGGACTATGATTTCTCTGAAACCATGATAGATTTCAAGTCGATCCTGACCAAGATGAGTCTGTGGTGTGAAATAATTTTTGTTGAGTGGATAGATTTTAGTTGGGGTAGTCGTTCAACATTCTACAAGAACAACGAACCATGGAGTATGATTTCTCTGAAACCATGATAGATTTCAAATCGATCCTGACCAAGATGAGTCTGTGGTGTGAAATAATTTTTGTTGAGTGGATAGATTTTAGTTGGGATAGTCGTTCAACATTCTACAAGAACAACTTACCATGGAGTATGATTTCTCTGAAATAATTTTTGTTGAGTGGATAGATTTTAGTTGGGATAGTCGTTCAACATTCTACAAGAACAACTTACCATGGAGTATGATTTCCCTGAAATAATTTTTGTTGAGTGGATAGATTTTAGTTGGGATAGTCGTTCAACATTCTACAAGCACAACTTACCATGGAGTATGATTTCTCTGAAATAATTTTTGTTGAGTGGATAGATTTTAGTTGGGGTAGTCGTTCAACATTTTACAAGAACAACGAACCATGGAGTATGATTTCCCTGAAATAATTTTTGTTGAGTGGATAGATTTTAGTTGGGATAGTCGTTCAACATTCTACAAGAACAACGAACCATGTAGTATGATTTCTCTGAAACCATGATAGATTTCAAATCGATCCTGACCAAGATGAGTCTGTGGTGTGAAATAATTTTTGTTGAGTTGATAGATTTTAGTTGGGGTAGTCGTTCAACATTCTACAAGAACAACTTACCATGGAGTATGATTTCTCTGAAATAATTTTTGTTGAGTGGATAGATGTTAGTTGGGGTAGTCGTTCAACATTTTACAAGAACAACGAACCATGGAGTATGATTTCTCTGAAATAATTTTTTTGAGTGGATAGATTTTAGTTGGGGTAGTCGTTCAACATTCTACAAGAACAACGAACCATGGAGTATGATTTCTCTGAAACCATGATAGATTTCAAATCGATCCTGACCAAGATGAGTGTGTGGTGTGAAATAATTTTTGTTGAGTGGATAGATTTTAGTTGGGGTAGTCGTTCAACATTCTACAAGAACAACTTACCATGGAGTATGATTTCTCTGAAATAATTTTTGTTGCGTGGATAGGTTTTAGTTGGGATAGTCGTTCAACAGTCTACAAGAACAACTTACCATGGAGTATGATTTCTCTGAAATAATTTTTGTTGAGTGGATAGATTTTAGTTGGGGTAGTCGTTCAACATTCTACAAGAACAACTTACCATGGAGTATGATTTCTCTGAAATAATTTTTGTTGAGTGGATAGATTTTAGTTGGGATAGTCGTTCAACATTCTACAAGAACAACGAACCATGGAGTATGATTTCTCTGAAACCATGATAGATTTCAAATCGATCCTGACCAAGATGAGTGTGTGGTGTGAAATAATTTTTGTTGAGTGGATAGATTTTAGTTGGGGTAGTCGTTCAACATTCTACAAGAACAACTTACCATGGAGTATGATTTCTCTGAAATAATTTTTGTTGCGTGGATAGGTTTTAGTTGGGATAGTCGTTCAACAGTCTACAAGAACAACTTACCATGGAGTATGATTTCTCTGAAATAATTTTTGTTGAGTGGATAGATTTTAGTTGGGGTAGTCGTTCAACATTCTACAAGAACAACTTACCATGGAGTATGATTTCTCTGAAATAATTTTTGTTGAGTGGATAGATTTTAGTTGGGGTAGTCGTTCAACATTCTACAAGAACAACTTACCATGGAGTATGATTTCTCTGAAATAATTTTTGTTGAGTGGATAGATTTTAGTTGGGATAGTCGTTCAATATTCTACAAGAACAACTTACCATGGAGTATGATTTCTCTGAAATAATTTTTGTTGAGTGGATAGATTTTAGTTGGGGTAGTCGTTCAACATTTTACAAGAACAACGAACCATGGAGTATGATTTCTCTGAAATAATTTTTGTTGAGTGGATAGATTTTAGTTGGGATAGTCGTTCAACATTCTACAAGAACAACGAACCATGTAGTATGATTTCTCTGAAACCATGATAGATTTCAAATCGATCCTGACCAAGATGAGTCTGTGGTGTGAAATAATTTTTGTTGAGTGGATAGATTTTAGTTGGGGTAGTCGTTCAACATTCTACAAGAACAACGAACCATGGAGTATGATTTCTCTGAAATAATTTTTGTTGAGTGGATAGATTTTAGTTGGGGTAATCGTTCAACATTCTACAAGAACAACTTACCATGGGCTATGATTTCTCTGAAACCATGATAGATTTCAAATCGATCCTGACCAAGATGAGTCTGTGGTGTGAAATAATTTTTGTTGAGTGGATAGATTTTAGTTGGGGTAGTCGTTCAACATTCTACAAGAACAACGAACCATGGACTATGATTTCTCTGAAATAATTATTGTTGACTGGATAGATTTTAGTTGGGATAGTCGGTCAACATTCTACAAGAACAACTTACCATGGAGTATGATTTCTCTGAAATAATTTTTGTTGAGTGGATAGATTTTAGTTGGGGTAGTCGTTCAACATTCTACAAGAACAACTTACCATGGAGTATGATTTCTCTGAAATAATTTTTGTTGAGTGGATAGATTTTAGTTGGGGTAATCGTTCAACATTCTACAAGAACAACTTACCATGGACTATGATTTCTCTGAAACCATGATAGATTTCAAATCGATCCTGACCAAGATGAGTCTGTGGTGTGAAATAATTTTTGTTGAGTGGATAGATTTTAGTTGGGATAGTCGTTCAATATTCTACAAGAACAACTTACCATGGAGTATGATTTCTCTGAAATAATTTTTGTTGAGTGGATAGATTTTAGTTGGGGTAGTCGTTCAACATTTTACAAGAACAACGAAACATGGAGTATGATTTCTCTGAAATAATTTTTGTTGAGTGGATAGATTTTAGTTGGGATAGTCGTTCAGCATTCTGCAAGAACAACGAACCATGTAGTATGATTTCTCTGAAACCATGATAGATTTCAAATCGATCCTGACCAAGATGAGTCTGTGGTGTGAAATAATTTTTGTTGAGTGGATAGATTTTAGTTGGGGTAGTCGTTCAACATTCTACAAGAACAACGAACCATGGACTATGATTTCTCTGAAATAATTATTGTTGACTGGATAGATTTTAGTTGGGATAGTCGGTCAACATTCTACAAGAACAACGAACCATGGAGTATGATTTCTCTGAAACCATGATAGATTTCAAATCGATCCTGACCAAGATGAGTCTGTGGTGTGAAATAATTTTTGTTGAGTGGATAGATTTTAGTTGGGATAGTCGTTCAACATTTTACAAGAACAACGAACCATCGAGTATGATTTCTCTGAAACCATGATAGATTTCAAATCGATCCTGACCAAGATGAGTCTGTGGTGTGAAATAATTTTTGTTGAGTGGATAGATTTTAGTTGGGGTAGTCGTTCAACATTCTACAAGAACAACTTACCATGGACTATGATTTCTCTGAAACCATGATAGATTTCAAATCGATCCTGACCAAGATGAGTCTGTGGTGTGAAATAATTTTTGTTGAGTGGATAGATTTTAGTTGGGATAGTCGGTCAACATTCTACAAGAACAACGAACCATGGAGTATGATTTCTCTGAAACCATGATAGATTTCAAATCGATCCTGACCAAGATGAGTCTGTGGTGTGAAATAATTTTTGTTGAGTGGATAGATTTTAGTTGAGGTAGTCGTTCAACATTCTACAAGAACAACTTACCATGGAGTATGATTTCTCTGAAATAATTTTTGTTGCGTGGATAGGTTTTAGTTGGGATAGTCGTTCAACAGTCTACAAGAACAACTTACCATGGAGTATGATTTCTCTGAAATAATTTTTGTTGAGTGGATAGATTTTAGTTGGGGTAGTCGTTCAACATTCTACAAGAACAACTTACCATGGAGTATGATTTCTCTGAAATAATTTTTGTTGAGTGGATAGATTTTAGTTGGGGTAGTCATTCAACATTCTACAAGAACAACTTACCATGGAGTATGATTTCTCTGAAATAATTTTTGTTGAGTGGATAGATTTTAGTTGGGATAGTCGTTCAATATTCTACAAGAACAACTTACCATGGAGTATGATTTCTCTGAAATAATTTTTGTTGAGTGGATAGATTTTAGTTGGGGTAGTCGTTCAACATTTTACAAGAACAACGAACCATGGAGTATGATTTCTCTGAAATAATTTTTGTTGAGTGGATAGATTTTAGTTGGGATAGTCGTTCAACATTCTACAAGAACAACGAACCATGTAGTATGATTTCTCTGAAACCATGATAGATTTCAAATCGATCCTGACCAAGATGAGTCTGTGGTGTGAAATAATTTTTGTTGAGTGGATAGATTTTAGTTGGGGTAGTCGTTCAACATTCTACAAGAACAACGAACCATGGAGTATGATTTCTCTGAAATAATTTTTGTTGAGTGGATAGATTTTAGTTGGGGTAATCGTTCAACATTCTACAAGAACAACTTACCATGGACTATGATTTCTCTGAAACCATGATAGATTTCAAATCGATCCTGACCAAGATGAGTCTGTGGTGTGAAATAATTTTTGTTGAGTGGATAGATTTTAGTTGGGGTAGTCGTTCAACATTCTACAAGAACAACGAACCATGGAGTATGATTTCTCTGAAACCATGATAGATTTCAAATCGATCCTGACCAAGATGAGTCTGTGGTGTGAAATAATTTTTGTTGAGTGGATAGATTTTAGTTGGGATAGTCGTTCAACATTCTACAAGAACAACTTACCATGGAGTATGATTTCTCTGAAATAATTTTTGTTGAGTGGATAGATTTTAGTTGGGATAGTCGGTCAACATTCTACAAGAACAACGAACCATGGAGTATGATTTCTCTGAAACCATGATAGATTTCAAATCGATCCTGACCAAGATGAGTCTGTGGTGTGAAATAATTTTTGTTGAGTGGATAGATTTTAGTTGGGATAGTCGTTCAACATTTTACAAGAACAACGAACCATCGAGTATGATTTCTCTGAAACCATGATAGATTTCAAATCGATCCTGACCAAGATGAGTCTGTGGTGTGAAATAATTTTTGTTGAGTGGATAGATTTTAGTTGGGGTAGTCGTTCAACATTCTACAAGAACAACTTACCATGGACTATGATTTCTCTGAAACCATGATAGATTTCAAATCGATCCTGACCAAGATGAGTCTGTGGTGTGAAATAATTTTTGTTGAGTGGATAGATTTTAGTTGGGATAGTCGTTCAACATTCTACAAGAACAACGAACCATGGAGTATGATTTCTCTGAAACCATGATAGATTTCAAATCGATCCTGACCAAGATGAGTGTGTGGTGTGAAATAATTTTTGTTGAGTGGATAGATTTTAGTTGGGGTAGTCGTTCAACATTCTACAAGAACAACTTACCATGGAGTATGATTTCTCTGAAATAATTTTTGTTGCGTGGATAGGTTTTAGTTGGGATAGTCGTTCAACAGTCTACAAGAACAACTTACCATGGAGTATGATTTCTCTGAAATAATTTTTGTTGAGTGGATAGATTTTAGTTGGGGTAGTCGTTCAACATTCTACAAGAACAACTTACCATGGAGTATGATTTCTCTGAAATAATTTTTGTTGAGTGGATAGATTTTAGTTGGGGTAGTCATTCAACATTCTACAAGAACAACTTACCATGGAGTATGATTTCTCTGAAATAATTTTTGTTGAGTGGATAGATTTTAGTTGGGATAGTCGTTCAATATTCTACAAGAACAACTTACCATGGAGTATGATTTCTCTGAAATAATTTTTGTTGAGTGGATAGATTTTAGTTGGGGTAGTCGTTCAACATTTTACAAGAACAACGAACCATGGAGTATGATTTCTCTGAAATAATTTTTGTTGAGTGGATAGATTTTAGTTGGGATAGTCGTTCAACATTCTACAAGAACAACGAACCATGTAGTATGATTTCTCTGAAACCATGATAGATTTCAAATCGATCCTGACCAAGATGAGTCTGTGGTGTGAAATAATTTTTGTTGAGTGGATAGATTTTAGTTGGGGTAGTCGTTCAACATTCTACAAGAACAACGAACCATGGAGTATGATTTCTCTGAAATAATTTTTGTTGAGTGGATAGATTTTAGTTGGGGTAATCGTTCAACATTCTACAAGAACAACTTACCATGGACTATGATTTCTCTGAAACCATGATAGATTTCAAATCGATCCTGACCAAGATGAGTCTGTGGTGTGAAATAATTTTTGTTGAGTGGATAGATTTTAGTTGGGGTAGTCGTTCAACATTCTACAAGAACAACGAACCATGGAGTATGATTTCTCTGAAACCATGATAGATTTCAAATCGATCCTGACCAAGATGAGTCTGTGGTGTGAAATAATTTTTGTTGAGTGGATAGATTTTAGTTGGGATAGTCGTTCAACATTCTACAAGAACAACTTACCATGGAGTATGATTTCTCTGAAATAATTTTTGTTGAGTGGATAGATTTTAGTTGGGATAGTCGTTCAACATTCTACAAGAACAACTTACCATGGAGTATGATTTCTCTGAAATAATTTTTGTTGAGTGGATAGATTTTAGTTGGGATAGTCGTTCAACATTCTACAAGAACAACTTACCATCGAGTATGATTTCTCTGAAATAATTTTTGTTGAGTGGATAGATTTTAGTTGGGGTAGTCGTTCAACATTTTACAAGAACAACGAACCATGGAGTATGATTTCCCTGAAATAATTTTTGTTGAGTGGATAGATTTTAGTTGGGATAGTCGTTCAACATTCTACAAGAACAACGAACCATGCAGTATGATTTCTCTGAAACCATGATAGATTTCAAATCGATCCTGACCAAGATGAGTCTGTGGTGTGAAATAATTTTTGTTGAGTTGATAGATTTTAGTTGGGGTAGTCGTTCAACATTCTACAAGAACAACGAACCATGGAGTATGATTTCTCTGAAATAATTTTTTTGAGTGGATAGATTTTAGTTGGGATAGTCGTTCAACATTCTACAAGAACAACTTACCATGGACTATGATTTCTCTGAAACCATGATAGATTTCAAATCGATCCTGACCAAGATGAGTCTGTGGTGTGAAATAATTTTTGTTGAGTGGATAGATTTTAGTTGGGATAGTCGCTCAACATTCTACAAGAACAGCGAACCATGGAGTATGATTTCTCTGAAACCATGATAGATTTCAAATCGATCCTGACCAAGATGAGTCTGTGGTGTGAAATAATTTTTGTTGAGTGGATAGATTTTAGTTGGGATAGTCGTTCAACATTTTACAAGAACAACGAACCATGGAGTATGATTTCTCTGAAACCATGATAGATTTCAAATCGATCCTGACCAAGATGAGTCTGTGGTGTGAAATAATTTTTGTTGAGTGGATAGATTTTAGTTGGGGTAGTCGTTCAACATTCTACAAGAACAACGAACCATGGACTATGATTTCTCTGAAACCATGATAGATTTCAAATCGATCCTGACCAAGATGAGTCTGTGGTGTGAAATAATTTTTGTTGAGTGGATAGATTTTAGTTGGGGTAGTCGTTCAACATTCTACAAGAACAACTTACCATGGAGTATGATTTCTCTGAAATAATTTTTGTTGAGTGGATAGATTTTAGTTGGGATAGTCGTTCAACATTCTACAAGAACAACGAACCATGGAGTATGATTTCTCAAGATGAGTCTGTGGTGTGAAATAATTTTTGTTGAGTGGATAGATTTTAGTTGGGATAGTCGTTCAACATTCTACAAGAACAACTTACCATGGAGTATGATTTCTCTGAAATAATTTTTGTTGAGTGGATAGATTTTAGTTGGGATAGTCGTTCAACATTCTACAAGAACAACTTACCATGGAGTATGATTTCTCTGAAATAATTTTTGTTGAGTGGATAGATTTTAGTTGGGATAGTCGTTCAACATTCTACAAGAACAACTTACCATCGAGTATGATTTCTCTGAAATAATTTTTGTTGAGTGGATAGATTTTAGTTGGGGTAGTCGTTCAACATTTTACAAGAACAACGAACCATGGAGTATGATTTCCCTGAAATAATTTTTGTTGAGTGGATAGATTTTAGTTGGGATAGTCGTTCAACATTCTACAAGAACAACGAACCATGCAGTATGATTTCTCTGAAACCATGATAGATTTCAAATCGATCCTGACCAAGATGAGTCTGTGGTGTGAAATAATTTTTGTTGAGTTGATAGATTTTAGTTGGGGTAGTCGTTCAACATTCTACAAGAACAACGAACCATGGAGTATGATTTCTCTGAAACCATGATAGATTTCAAATCGATCCTGACCAAGATGAGTCTGTGGTGTGAAATAATTTTTGTTGAGTGGATAGATTTTAGTTGGGGTAGTCGTTCAACATTCTACAAGAACAACGAACCATGGAGTATGATTTCTCTGAAACCATGATAGATTTCAAATCGATCCTGACCAAGATGAGTCTGTGGTGTGAAATAATTTTTGTTGAGTGGATAGATTTTAGTTGGGATAGTCGTTCAACATTTTACAAGAACAACGAACCATGGAGTATGATTTCTCTGAAACCATGATAGATTTCAAATCGATCCTGACCAAGATGAGTCTGTGGTGTGAAATAATTTTTGTTGAGTGGATAGATTTTAGTTGGGGTAGTCGTTCAATATTCTACAAGAACAACGAACCATGGACTATGATTTCTCTGAAACCATGATAGATTTCAAATCGATCCTGACCAAGATGAGTCTGTGGTGTGAAATAATTTTTGTTGAGTGGATAGATTTTAGTTGGGGTAGTCGTTCAACATTCTACAAGAACAACTTACCATGGAGTATGATTTCTCTGAAATAATTTTTGTTGAGTGGATAGATTTTAGTTGGGATAGTCGTTCAACATTCTACAAGAACAACGAACCATGGAGTATGATTTCTCAAGATGAGTCTGTGGTGTGAAATAATTTTTGTTGAGTGGATAGATTTTAGTTGGGATAGTCGTTCAACATTCTACAAGAACAACTTACCATGGAGTATGATTTCTCTGAAATAATTTTTGTTGAGTGGATAGATTTTAGTTGGGATAGTCGTTCAACATTCTACAAGAACAACTTACCATGGAGTATGATTTCTCTGAAATAATTTTTGTTGAGTGGATAGATTTTAGTTGGGATAGTCGTTCAACATTCTACAAGAACAACTTACCATCGAGTATGATTTCTCTGAAATAATTTTTGTTGAGTGGATAGATTTTAGTTGGGGTAGTCGTTCAACATTTTACAAGAACAACGAACCATGGACTATGATTTCTCTGAAATAATTATTGTTGACTTAATAGATTTTAGTTGGGATAGTCGGTCAACATTCTACAAGAACAACGAACCATGGAGTATGATTTCTCTGAAACCATGATAGATTTCAAATCGATCCTGACCAAGATGAGTCTGTGGTGTGAAATAATTTTTGTTGAGTGGATAGATTTTAGTTGGGATAGTCGTTCAACATTTTACAAGAACAACGAACCATGGAGTATGATTTCTCTGAAACCATGATAGATTTCAAATCGATCCTGACCAAGATGAGTCTGTGGTGTGAAATAATTTTTGTTGAGTGGATAGATTTTAGTTGGGGTAGTCGTTCAACATTCTACAAGAACAACGAACCATGGACTATGATTTCTCTGAAACCATGATAGATTTCAAATCGATCCTGACCAAGATGAGTCTGTGGTGTGAAATAATTTTTGTTGAGTGGATAGATTTTAGTTGGGGTAGTCGTTCAACATTCTACAAGAACAACTTACCATGGAGTATGATTTCTCTGAAATAATTTTTGTTGAGTGGATAGATTTTAGTTGGGATAGTCGTTCAACATTCTACAAGAACAACGAACCATGGAGTATGATTTCTCAAGATGAGTCTGTGGTGTGAAATAATTTTTGTTGAGTGGATAGATTTTAGTTGGGATAGTCGTTCAACATTCTACAAGAACAACTTACCATGGAGTATGATTTCTCTGAAATAATTTTTGTTGAGTGGATAGATTTTAGTTGGGATAGTCGTTCAACATTCTACAAGAACAACTTACCATGGAGTATGATTTCTCTGAAATAATTTTTGTTGAGTGGATAGATTTTAGTTGGGATAGTCGTTCAACATTCTACAAGAACAACTTACCATCGAGTATGATTTCTCTGAAATAATTTTTGTTGAGTGGATAGATTTTAGTTGGGGTAGTCGTTCAACATTTTACAAGAACAACGAACCATGGAGTATGATTTCCCTGAAATAATTTTTGTTGAGTGGATAGATTTTAGTTGGGATAGTCGTTCAACATTCTACAAGAACAACGAACCATGCAGTATGATTTCTCTGAAACCATGATAGATTTCAAATCGATCCTGACCAAGATGAGTCTGTGGTGTGAAATAATTTTTGTTGAGTTGATAGATTTTAGTTGGGGTAGTCGTTCAACATTCTACAAGAACAACGAACCATGGAGTATGATTTCTCTGAAATAATTTTTTTGAGTGGATAGATTTTAGTTGGGATAGTCGTTCAACATTCTACAAGAACAACTTACCATGGACTATGATTTCTCTGAAACCATGATAGATTTCAAATCGATCCTGACCAAGATGAGTCTGTGGTGTGAAATAATTTTTGTTGAGTGGATAGATTTTAGTTGGGATAGTCGCTCAACATTCTACAAGAACAGCGAACCATGGAGTATGATTTCTCTGAAACCATGATAGATTTCAAATCGATCCTGACCAAGATGAGTCTGTGGTGTGAAATAATTTTTGTTGAGTGGATAGATTTTAGTTGGGGTAGTCGTTCAACATTCTACAAGAACAACGAACCATGGACTATGATTTCTCTGAAATAATTATTGTTGACTTAATAGATTTTAGTTGGGATAGTCGGTCAACATTCTACAAGAACAACGAACCATGGAGTATGATTTCTCTGAAACCATGATAGATTTCAAATCGATCCTGACCAAGATGAGTCTGTGGTGTGAAATAATTTTTGTTGAGTGGATAGATTTTAGTTGGGATAGTCGTTCAACATTTTACAAGAACAACGAACCATGGAGTATGATTTCTCTGAAACCATGATAGATTTCAAATCGATCCTGACCAAGATGAGTCTGTGGTGTGAAATAATTTTTGTTGAGTGGATAGATTTTAGTTGGGGTAGTCGTTCAACATTCTACAAGAACAACGAACCATGGACTATGATTTCTCTGAAACCATGATAGATTTCAAATCGATCCTGACCAAGATGAGTCTGTGGTGTGAAATAATTTTTGTTGAGTGGATAGATTTTAGTTGGGGTAGTCGTTCAACATTCTACAAGAACAACTTACCATGGAGTATGATTTCTCTGAAATAATTTTTGTTGAGTGGATAGATTTTAGTTGGGATAGTCGTTCAACATTCTACAAGAACAACGAACCATGGAGTATGATTTCTCTGAAACCATGATAAATTTCAAATCGATCCTGACCAAGATGAGTCTGTGGTGTGAAATAATTTTTGTTGAGTGGATAGATTTTAGTTGGGGTAGTCGTTCAACATTCTACAAGAACAACTTACCATGGAGTATGATTTCTCTGAAATAATTTTTGTTGAGTGGATAGCTTTTAGTTGGGGTAGTCGTTCAACATTCTACAAGAACAACTTACCATGGAGTATGATTTCTCTGAAATAATTTTTGTTGAGTGGATAGATTTAAGTTGGGATAGTCGTTCAACATTCTACAAGAACAACTTAATATGGAGTATGATTTCTCTGAAATAATTTTTGTTGAGTGGATAGATTTTAGTTCGGGTAGTCGTTCAACATTCTACAAGAACAACTTACCATGGAGTATGATTTCTCTGAAATAATTTTTGTTGAGTGGATAGATTTTAGTTGGGGTAGTCGTTCAACATTCTACAAGAACAAATTACCATGGAGTATGATTTCTCTGAAATAATTTTTGTTGAGTGGATAGATTTTAGTTATGGTAGTCGTTCAACATTTTACAAGAACAACTTACCATCGAGTATGATTTCTCTGAAATAATTTTTGTTGAGTGGATAGATTTTAGTTGGTCTAGTCGTTCAACATTTTACAAGAACAACGAACCATGGAGTATGATTTCCCTGAAATAATTTTTGTTGAGTGGATAGATTTTAGTTGGGATAGTCGTTCAACATTCTACAAGAACAACGAACCATGCAGTATGATTTCTCTGAAACCATGATAGATTTCAAATCGATCCTGACCAAGATGAGTCTGTGGTGTGAAATAATTTTTGTTGAGTTGATAGATTTTAGTTGGGGTAGTCGTTCAACATTCTACAAGAACAACGAACCATGGAGTATGATTTCTCTGAAATAATTTTTTTGAGTGGATAGATTTTAGTTGGGATAGTCGTTCAACATTCTACAAGAACAACTTACCATGGACTATGATTTCTCTGAAACCATGATAGATTTCAAATCGATCCTGACCAAGATGAGTCTGTGGTGTGAAATAATTTTTGTTGAGTGGATAGATTTTAGTTGGGATAGTCGCTCAACATTCTACAAGAACAACGAACCATGGAGTATGATTTCTCTGAAACCATGATAGATTTCAAATCGATCCTGACCAAGATGAGTCTGTGGTGTGAAATAATTTTTGTTGAGTGGATAGATTTTAGTTGGGGTAGTCGTTCAACATTCTACAAGAACAACGAACCATGGACTATGATTTCTCTGAAATAATTATTGTTGACTTAATAGATTTTAGTTGGGATAGTCGGTCAACATTCTACAAGAACAACGAACCATGGAGTATGATTTCTCTGAAACCATGATAGATTTCAAATCGATCCTGACCAAGATGAGTCTGTGGTGTGAAATAATTTTTGTTGAGTGGATAGATTTTAGTTGGGATAGTCGTTCAACATTTTACAAGAACAACGAACCATGGAGTATGATTTCTCTGAAACCATGATAGATTTCAAATCGATCCTGACCAAGATGAGTCTGTGGTGTGAAATAATTTTTGTTGAGTGGATAGATTTTAGTTGGGGTAGTCGTTCAACATTCTACAAGAACAACGAACCATGGACTATGATTTCTCTGAAACCATGATAGATTTCAAATCGATCCTGACCAAGATGAGTCTGTGGTGTGAAATAATTTTTGTTGAGTGGATAGATTTTAGTTGGGGTAGTCGTTCAACATTCTACAAGAACAACTTACCATGGAGTATGATTTCTCTGAAATAATTTTTGTTGAGTGGATAGATTTTAGTTGGGATAGTCGTTCAACATTCTACAAGAACAACGAACCATGGAGTATGATTTCTCTGAAACCATGATAAATTTCAAATCGATCCTGACCAAGATGAGTCTGTGGTGTGAAATAATTTTTGTTGAGTGGATAGATTTTAGTTGGGGTAGTCGTTCAACATTCTACAAGAACAACTTACCATGGAGTATGATTTCTCTGAAATAATTTTTGTTGAGTGGATAGATTTTAGTTGGGATAGTCGTTCAACATTCTACAAGAACAACTTAATATGGAGTATGATTTCTCTGAAATAATTTTTGTTGAGTGGATAGATTTTAGTTCGGGTAGTCGTTCAACATTCTACAAGAACAACTTACCATGGAGTATGATTTCTCTGAAATAATTTTTGTTGAGTGGATAGATTTTAGTTGGGGTAGTCGTTCAACATTCTACAAGAACAAATTACCATGGAGTATGATTTCTCTGAAATAATTTTTGTTGAGTGGATAGATTTTAGTTATGGTAGTCGTTCAACATTTTACAAGAACAACGAACCATGGAGTATGATTTCTCTGAAATAATTTTTGTTGAGTGGATAGATTTTAGTCGGGATAGTCGTTCAACATTCTACAAGAACAACGAACCATGGAGTATGTTTTCTCTGAAACCATGATAGATTTCAAATCGATCCTGACCAAGATGAGTCTGTGCTGTGAAATAATTTTTGTTGAGTGGATAGATTTTAGTTGGGGTAGTCGTTCAACATCCTACAAGAACAACGAACCATGGAGTATGATTTCTCTGAAATAATTTTTGTCGAGTGGATAGATTTTAGTTGGGGTAGTCGTTCAACATTCTACAAGAACAACTTACCATGGACTATGATTTCCCTGAAACCATGATAGATTTCAAATCGATCCTGACCAAGATGAGTCTGTGGTGTGAAATAATTTTTGTTGAGTGGATAGATTTTAGTTGGGGTAGTCGTTCAACATTCTACAAGAACAACGAACCATGGAGTATGATTTCTCTGAAACCATGATAGATTTCAAATCGATCCTGACCAAGATGAGTCTGTGGTGTGAAATAATTTTTGTTGAGTGGATAGATTTTAGTTGGGGTAGTCGTTCAACATTCTACAAGAACAACTTACCATGGAGTATGATTTCTCTGAAATAATTTTTGTTGAGTGGATAGATTTTAGTTGGGATAGTCGTTCAACATTCTACAAGAACAACTTACCATGGAGTATGATTTCTCTGAAATAATTTTTGTTGAGTGGATAGATTTTAGTTGGGGTAGTCGTTCAACATTCTACAAGAACAACTTACCATGGAGTATGATTTCTCTGAAATAATTTTTGTTGAGTGGATAGATTTTAGTTGGGATAGTCGTTCAACATTCTACAAGAACAACTTCCCATGGAGTATGATTTCTCTGAAATAATTTTTGTTGAGTGGATAGATTTTAGTTGGGGTAGTCGTTCAACATTTTACAAGAACAACGAACCATGGAGTATGATTTCTCTGAAATAATTTTTGCTGAGTGGATAGATTTTAGTTGGGATAGTCGTTCAACATTCTACAAGAACAACGAACCATGTAGTATGATTTCTCTGAAACCATGTTAGATTTCAAATCGATCCTGACCAAGATGAGTCTGTGGTGTGAAATAATTTTTGTTGAGTGGATAGATTTTAGTTGGGGTAGTCGTTCAACATTCTACAAGAACAACTTACCATGGAGTATGATTTCTCGGAAATAATTTTTGTTGAGTGGATAGATTTTAGTTGGGGTAGTCGTTCAACATTCTACAAGAACAACTTGCCATGGACTATGATTTCTCTGAAACCATGATAGATTTCAAATCGATCCTGACCAAGATGAGTCTGTGGTGTGAAATAATTTTTTTTGAGTGGATAGATTTTAGTTGGGATAGTCGCTCGACATTCTACAAGAACAACGAAGCATGGAGTATGATTTCTCTGAAACCATGATAGATTTCAAATCGATCCTGACCAAGATGAGTCTGTGGTGTGAAATAATTTTTGTTGAGTGGATAGATTTTAGTTGGGGTAGTCGTTCAACATTCTACAAGAACAACGAACCATGGACTATGATTTCTCTGAAATAATTTTTGTTGACTGGATAGATTTTAGTTGGGATAGTCGGTCAACATTCTGCAAGAACAACGAACCATGGAGTATGATTTCTCTGAAACCATGATAGATTTCAAATCGATCCTGACCAAGATGAGTCTGTGGTGTGAAATAATTTTTGTTGAGTGGATAGATTTTAGTTGGGATAGTCGTTCAACATTTTACAAGAACAACGAACCATGGAGTATGATTTCTCTGAAACCATGATAGATTTCAAATCGATCCTGACCAAGATGAGTCTGTGGTGTGAAATAATTTTTGTTGAGTGGATAGATTTTAGTTGGGGTAGTCGTTCAACATTCTACAAGAACAACTTACCATGGACTATGATTTCTCTGAAACCATGATAGATTTCAAATCGATCCTGACCAAGATGAGTCTGTGGTGTGAAATAATTTTTGTTGAGTGGATAGATTTTAGTTGGGATAGTCGTTCAACATTCTACAAGAACAACGAACCATGGAGTATGATTTCTCTGAAACCATGATAGATTTCAAATCGATCCTGACCAAGATGAGTCTGTGGTGTGAAATAATTTTTGTTGAGTGGATAGATTTTAGTTGGGGTAGTCGTTCAACATTCTACAAGAACAACTTACCATGGAGTATGATTTCTCTGAAACCATGATAGATTTCAAATCGATCCTGACCAAGATGAGTCTGTGGTGTGAAATAATTTTTGTTGAGTGGATAGATTTTAGTTGGGGTAGTCGTTCAACATTCTACAAGAACAACGAACCATTTGGTATGATTTCTCTGAAACCATGATAGATTTCAAATCGATCCTGACCAAGATGAGTCTGTGGTGTGAAATAATTTTTGTTGAGTGGATAGATTTTAGTTGGGGTAGTCGTTCAACATTCTACAAGAACAACTTATCATGGACTATGATTTCTCTGAAACCATGATAGATTTCAAATCGATCCTGACCAAGATGAGTCTGTGGTGTGAAATAATTTTTGTTGAGTGGATAGATTTTAGTTGGGATAGTCGTTCAACATTCTACAAGAACAACGAACCATGGAGTATGATTTCTCTGAAACCATGATAGATTTCAAATCGATCCTGACCAAGATGAGTCTGTGGTGTGAAATAATTTTTGTTGAGTGGATAGATTTTAGTTGAGTTAGTCGTTCAACATTCCACAAGAACAACTTACCATGGAGTATGATTTCTCTGAAACCATGATAGATTTCAAATCGATCCTGACCAAGATGAGTCTGTGGTGTGAAATAATTTTTGTTGAGTGGATAGATTTTAGTTGGGGTAGTCGTTCAACATTCTACAAGAACAACGAACCATGGAGTATGATTTCTCTGAAACCATGATAGATTTCAAATCGATCCTGACCAAGATGAGTCTGTGGTGTGAAATAATTTTTGTTGAGTGGATAGATTTTAGTTGGGATAGTCGTTCAACATTCTACAAGAACAACGAACCATGGAGTATGATTTCTCTGAAACCATGATAGATTTCAAATCGATCCTGACCAAGATGAGTCTGTGGTGTGAAATAATTTTTGTTGAGTGGACTGATTATAGTTGGGGTAGTCGTTCAACATTCTACAAGAACAACGAACCATGGAGTATGATTTCTCTGAAATAATTTTTGTTGAGTGGATAGATTTTAGTTGGGGTAGTCGTTCAACATTCTACAAGAACAACTTACCATGGAGTATGATTTCTCTGAAACCATGATAGATTTCAAATCGATCCTGACCAAGATGAGTGTGTGGTGTGAAATAATTTTTGTTGAGTGGATAGATTTTAGTTGGGGTAGTCGTTCAACATTCTACAAGAACAACTTACCATGGAGTATGATTTCTCTGAAATAATTTTTGTTGAGTGGATAGATTTTAGTTGGGGTAGTCGTTCAACATTCTACAAGAACAACGAACCATGGAGTATGATTTCTCTGAAATAATTTTTGTTGAGTGGATAGATTTTAGTTGGGGTAGTCGTTCAACATTCTACAAGAACAACGAACCATGGAGTATGATTTCTCTGAAATAATTTTTGTTGAGTGCATAGATTTTAGTTGGGATAATCGTTCAACATTCTACAGGAACAACGAACCATGGAGTATGATTTCTCTGAAATAATTTTTGTTGAGTGGATAGATTTTAGTTGGGATAGTCGTTCAACATTTTACAAGAACAACGAACCATGGAGTATGATTTCTCTGTAACCATAATAGATTTCAAATCGATCCTGACCAAGATGAGTCTGTGGTGTGAAATAATTTTTGTTGAGTAGATACATTTTAGTTGGGATAGTCGTTCAACATTCTACAAGAACAACTTACCATGGACTATGATTTCTCTGAAACCATGATAGATTTCAAATCGATCCTGACCAAGATGAGTCTGTGGTGTGAAATAATTTTTGTTGAGTGGATAGATTTTAGTTGGGATAGTCGTTCAACATTCTACAAGAACAACGAACCATGGAGTATGATTTCTCTGAAACCATGATAGATTTCAAATCGATCCTGACCAAGATGAGTCTGTGGTGTGAAATAATTTTTGTTGAGTGGATAGATTTTAGTTGGGGTAGTCGTTCAACATTCTACAAGAACAACTTACCATGGAGTATGATTTCTCTGAAACCATGATAGTTTTCAAATCGATCCTGACCAAGATGAGTCTGTGGTGTGAAATAATTTTTGTTGAGTGGATAGATTTTAGTTGGGGTAGTCGTTCAACATTTTACAAGAACAACGAACCAGGGAGCATGATTTCTCTGAAACCATGATAGATTTCAAATTGATCCTGACCAAGATGAGTCTGTGGTGTGAAATAATTTTTGTTGAGTGGATAGATTTTAGTTGGGGTAGTCGTTCAACATTCTACAAGAACAACTTACCATGGAGTATGATTTCTCTGAAACCATGATAGATTTCAAATCGATCCTGACCAAGATGAGTCTGTGGTGTGAAATAATTTTTGTTGAGTGGATAGATTTTAGTTGGGGTAGTCGTTCAACATTCTACAAGAACAACGAACCATGGAGTATGATTTCTCTGAAACCATGATAAATTTCAAATCGATCCTGACCAAGATGAGTCTGTGGTGTGAAATAATTTTTGTTGAGTGGATAGATTTTAGTTGGGATAGTCGTTCAACATTCTACAAGAACAACGAACCATGGAGTATGATTTCTCTGAAACCATGATAGATTTCAAATCGATCCTGACCAAGATGAGTCTGTGGTGTGAAATAATTTTTGTTGAGTGGATAGATTTTAGTTGGGGTAGTCGTTCAACATTCTACAAGAACAACGAACCATGGAGTATGATTTCTCTGAAATAATTTTTGTTGAGTGGATAGATTTTAGTTGGGGTAGTCGTTCAACATTCTACAAGAACAACTTACCATGGAGTATGATTTCTCTGAAACCATGGTAGATTTCAAATCGATCCTGACCAAGATGAGTCTGTGGTGTGAAATAATTTTTGTTGAGTGGATAGATTTTAGTTGGGGTAGTCGTTCAACATTCTACAAGAACAACTTACCATGGAGTATGATTTCTCTGAAATAATTTTTGTTGAGTGGATAGATTTTAGTTGGGGTAGTCGTTCAACATTCTACAAGAACAACGAACCATGGAGTATGATTTCTCTGAAATAATTTTTTTGAGTGGATAGATTTTAGTTGGGGTAGTCGTTCAACATTCTACAAGAACAACGAACCATGGAGTATGATTTCTCTGAAATAATTTTTGTTGAGTGCTTAGATTTTAGTTGGGATAATCGTTCAACATTCTACAAGAACAACGAACCATGGAGTATGATTTCTCTGAAATAATTTTTGTTGAGTGGATAAATTTTAGTTGGGGTAGTCGTTCAACATTCTACAAGAACAACTTACCATGGACTATGATTTCTCTGAAATAATTTTTGTTGAGTGGATAGATTTTAGTTGGGATAGTCATTCAACTTTCTACAAGAACAACGAAACAAGGAGTATGATTTCTCTGAAATAATTTTTGTTGAGTGGATAGATTTTAGTTGGGGTAGTCGTTCAACATTCTACAAGAACAACTTACCATGGAGTATGATTTCTCTGAAATAATTTTTGTTGAGTGGATAGATTTTAGTTGGGGTAGTCGTTCAACATTCTACAAGAACAACGAACCATGGAGTATGATTTCTCTGAAATAATTTTTGTTGAGTGGATAGATTTTAGTTGGGGTAGTCGTTCAACATTCTACAAGAACAACTTACCATTTAGTATGATTTCTCTGAAATAATTTTTGTTGAGTGGATGGATTTTAGTTGGGGTAGTCGTTCAACATTCTACAAGAACAACTTACCATGGAGTATGATTTCTCTGAAACCATGATAGATTTCAAATCGATCCTGACCAAGATGAGTCTGTGGTGTGAAATAATTTTTTTGAGTGGATAGATTTTAGTTGGGATAGACGCTCTACATTTTACAAGAACAACGAACCATGGAGTATGATTTCTCTGAAACCATGATAGATTTCAAATCGATCCTGACCAGGATGAGTCTGTGGTGTGAAATAATATTTGTTGAGTGGATAGATTTTAGTTGGGGTAGTCGTTCAACATTCTACGAGAACAACGAACCATGGAGTATGATTTCTCTGAAACCATGATTGATTTCAAATCGATCCTGACCAAGATGAGTCTGTGGTGTGAAATCATTTTTGTTGAGTGGATAGATTTTAGTTGGGGTAGTCGTTCAACATTCTACAAGAACAACGAACCATGGAGTATGATTTCTCTGAAATAATTTTTGTTGAGTGGATAGATTTTAGTTGGGGTAGTCGGTCAGCATTCTACGAGAACAACGAACCATGGAGTATGATTTCTCTGAAACCATGATTGATTTCAAATCGATCCTGACCAAGATGAGTCTGTGGTGTGAAATAATTTTTGTTGAGTGGATAGATTTTAGTTGGGGTAGTCGTTCAACATTCTACAAGAACAACTTACCATGGAGTATGATTTCTCTGAAATAATTTTTGTTGAGTGGATAGATTTTAGTTGGGGTAGTCGTTCAACATTCTACAAGAACAACGAACCATGGAGTATGATTTCTCTGAAACCATGATAGATTTCAAATCGATCCTGACCAAGATGAGTCTGTGGTGTGAAATAATTTTTGTTGAGTTGATAGATTTTAGTTGGGATAGTCGTTCAACATTCTACAAGAACAACGAACCATGGAGTATGATTTCTCTGAAATAATTTTTGTTGAGTGGATAGATTTTAGTTGGGGTAGTCGTTCAACATTCTACAAGAACAACGAACCATGGAGTATGATTTCTCTGAAACCATGATAGATTTCAAATCGATCCTGACCAAGATGAGTCTGTGGTGTGAAATAATTTTTGTTGAGTGGATAGATTTTAGTTGGGATAGTCGTTCAACATTCTACAAGAACAACGAACCATGGAGTATGATTTCTCTGAAATAATTTTTGTTGAGTGGATAGATTTTAGTTGGGGTAGTCGTTCAACATTCTACAAGAACAACGAACCATGGAGTATGATTTCTCTGAAACCATGATAGATTTCAAATCGATCCTGACCAAGATGAGTCTGTGGTGTGAAATAATTTTTGTTGAGTGGATAGATTTTAGTTGGGATAGTCGTTCAACATTCTACAAGAACAACGAACCATGGAGTATGATTTCTCTGAAATAATTTTTGTTGAGTGGATAGATTTTAGTTGGGGTAGTCGTTCAACATTCTACAAGAACAACTTACCATGGAGTATGATTTCTCTGAAACCATGATAGATTTCAAATCGATCCTGACCAAGATGAGTCTGTGGTGTGAAATAATTTTTGTTGAGTGGATAGATTTTAGTTGGGATAGTCGTTCAACATTCTACAAGAACAACGAACCATGGAGTATGATTTCTCTGAAACCATGATTGATTTCAAATCGATCCTGACCAAGATGAGTCTGTGGTGTGAAATAATTTTTGTTGAGTGGATAGATTTTAGTTGGGATAGACGCTCAACATTTTACAAGAACAACGAACCATGGAGTATGATTTCTCTGAAACCATGATAGATTTCAAATCGATCCTGACCAAGATGAGTCTGTGGTGTGAAATACTTTTTGTTGAGTGGATAGATTTTAGTTGGGGTAGTCGTTCAACATTCTACAAGAACAACGAACCATGGAGTATGATTTCTCTGAAACCATGATTGATTTCAAATCGATCCTGACCAAGATGAGTCTGTGGTGTGAAATAATTTTTGTTGAGTGGATAGATTTTAGTTGGGGTAGTCGTTCAACATTCTACAAGAACAACTTACCATGGAGTATGATTTCTCTGAAATAATTTTTGTTGAGTGGATAGATTTTAGTTGGGGTAGTCGTTCAACATTCTACAAGAACAACGAACCATGGAGTATGATTTCTCTGAAATAATTTTTGTTGAGTGGATAGATTTTAGTTGGGATAGTCGTTCAACATTCTACAAGAACAACGAACTATGGAGTATGATTTCTCTGAAACCATGATAGATTTCAAATCGATCCTGACCAAGATGAGTCTGTGGTGTGAAATAATTTTTGTTGAGTGGATAGATTTTAGTTGGGATACTCGTTCAACATTCTACAAGAACAACTTACCATGGACTATGATATCTCTGAAACCATGATAGATTTCAAATCGATCCTGACCAAGATGAGTCTGTGGTGTGAAATACTTTTTGTTGAGTGGATAGATTTTAGTTGGGGTAGTCGTTCAACATTCTACAAGAACAACGAACCATGGAGTATGATTTCTCTGAAACCATGATAGATTTCAAATCGATCCTGACCAAGATGAGTCTGTGGTGTGAAATAAAATTTGTTGAGTGGATAGATTTTAGTTGGGATGGACGTTCAACATTTTACAAGAACAACGAACCATGGAATATGATTTCTCTGAAACCATGATAGATTTCAAATCGATCCTGACCAAGATGAGTCTGTGGTGTGAAATAATTTTTGTTGAGTGGATAGATTTTAGTTGGGGTAGAGTTTCAACATTCTACAAGAACAACGAACCATGGAGTATGATTTCTCTGAAACCATGATAGATTTCAAATCGATCCTGACCAAGATGAGTCTGTGGTGTGAAATAATGTTTGTTGAGTGGATAGATTTTAGTTAGGGGTAGTCGTTCAACATTCTACAAGAACAACGAACCATGGAGTATGATTTCTCTGAAACCATGATAGATTTCAAATCGATCCTGACCAAGATGAGTCTGTGGTGTGAAATAAAATTTGTTGAGTGGATAGATTTTAGTTGGGATGGACGTTCAACATTCTACAAGAACAACGAACCATGGAGTATGATTTCTCTGAAATAATTTTTGTTGAGTGGATAGATTTTAGTTGGGGTAGTCGTTCAACATTCTACAAGAACAACGAACCATGGAGTATGATTTCTCTGAAACCATGATAGATTTCAAATCGATCCTGACCAAGATGAGTCTGTGGTGTGAAATAATGTTTGTTGAGTGGATAGATTTTAGTTAGGGGTAGTCGTTCAACATTCTACAAGAACAACGAACCATGGAGTATGATTTCTCTGAAACCATGATAGATTTCAAATCGATCCTGACCAAGATGAGTCTGTGGTGTGAAATAAAATTTGTTGAGTGGATAGATTTTAGTTGGGATGGACGTTCAACATTTTACAAGAACAACGAACCATGGAATATGATTTCTCTGAAACCATGATAGATTTCAAATCGATCCTGACCAAGATGAGTCTGTGGTGTGAAATAATTTTTGTTGAGTGGATAGATTTTAGTTGGGGTAGAGTTTCAACATTCTACAAGAACAACGAACCATGGAGTATGATTTCTCTGAAACCATGATTGATTTCAAATCGATCCTGACCAAGATGAGTCTGTGGTGTGAAATAATTTTTGTTGAGTGGATAGATTTTAGTTGGGGTAGTCGTTCAACATTCTACAAGAACAACTTACCATGGAGTATGATTTCTCTGAAATAATTTTTGTTGAGTGGATAGATTTTAGTTGGGATGGACGTTCAACATTTTACAAGAACAACGAACCATGGAATATGATTTCTCTGAAACCATGATAGATTTCAAATCGATCCTGACCAAGATGAGTCTGTGGTGTGAAATAATTTTTGTTGAGTGGATAGATTTTAATTGGGATAGTCGTTCAACATTTTACAAGAACAACTTACCATGGAGCATGATTTCTCTGAAATAATTTTTGTTGAGTGGATAGATTTTAGTTGGGGTAGTCGTTCAACATTTTACAACAACAACGAACCATGGAGTATGATTTCTCTGAAACCATGATAGATTTCAAATCGATCCTGACCAAGATGAGTCTGTGGTGTGAAATAATTTTTGTTGAGTGGATAGATTTTAGTTCGGGGTAGTCGTTCAACATTCTACAAGAACAACGAACCATGGAGTATGATTTCTCTGAAACCATGATAGATTTCAAATCGATCCTCACCAAGATGAGTCTGTGGTGTGAAATAATTTTTGTTGAGTGGATAGATTTTAGTTGGGATAGACGTTCAACATTTTACAAGAACAACGAACCATGGAGCATGATTTCTCTGAAACCATGATAGATTTCAAATCGATCCTGACGAAGATGAGTCTGTGGTGTGAAATAATTTTTGTTGAGTGAATAGATTTTAGTTGATGTAGTCGTTCAACATTCTACAAGAACAACGAACCATGGAGTATGTTTTCTCTGAAACCATGATAGATTTCAAATCGATCCTGACCAAGATGAGTCTGTGGTGTGAAATAATTTTTGTTGAGTGGATAGATTTTAGTTGGGGTAGTCGTTCAACATTCTACAAGAACAACGAACCATGGAGTATGATTTCTCTGAAATAATTTTTGTTGAGTGGATAGATTTTAGTTGGGGTAGTCGTTCAACATTCTACAAGAACAACGAACCATGGAGTATGATTTCTCTGCAACCATGATAGATTTCAAATCGATCCTGACCAAGATGAGTCTGTGGTGTGAAATAATTTTTGTTGAGTGGATAGATTTTAGTTGGGATAGTCGTTCAACATTCTACAAGAACAACGAACCATGGAGTATGATTTCTCTGAAACCATGATAGATTTCAAATCGATCCTGACCAAGATGAGTCTGTGGTGTGAAATAATTTTTGTTGAGTGGATAGATTTTAGTTGGGATAGTCGTTCAACATTCTACAAGAACAACGAACCATGGAGTATGATTTCTCTGAAACCATGATAGATTTCAAATCGATCCTGACCAAGATGAGTCTGTGGTGTGAAATAATTTTTGTTGAGTGGATAGATTTTAGTTGGGGTAGTCGTTCAACATTCTACAAGAACAACTTGCCATGGACTATGATTTCTCTGAAATAATTTTTGTTGAGTGGATAGATTTTAGTTGGGGTAGTCGTTCAACATTCTACAAGAACAACGAACCATGGAGTATGATTTCTGTGAAACCATGATAGATTTCAAATCGATCCTGACCAAGATGAGTCTGTGGTGTGAAATAATTTTTGTTGAGTGGATAGATTTTAGTTGGGATAGACGCTCAATATTTTACAAGAACAACGAACCACGGAGTATGATTTCTCTGAAACCATGATAGATTTCAAATCGATCCTGACCAAGATGAGTCTGTGGTGTGAAATAATTTTTGTTGAGTGGATAGATTTTAGTTGGGGTAGTCGTTCAACATTCTACAAGAACAACGAACCATGGAGTATGATTTCTCTGAAACCATGATTGATTTCAAATCGATCCTGACCAAGATGAGTCTGTGGTGTGAAATAATTTTTGTTGAGTGGATAGATTTTAGTTGGGGTAGTCGTTCAACATTCTACAAGAACAACTTACCATGGAGTATGATTTCTCTGAAATAATTTTTGTTGAGTGGATAGATTTTAGTTGGGGTAGTCGTTCAACATTCTACAAGAACAACGAACCATGGAGTATGATTTCTCTGCAACCATGATAGATTTCAAATCGATCCTGACCAAGATGAGTCTGTGGTGTGAAATAATTTTTGTTGAGTGGATAGATTTTAGTTGGGATAGTCGTTCAACATTCTACAAGAACAACGAACTATGGAGTATGATTTCTCTGAAACCATGATAGATTTCAAATCGATCCTGACCAAGATGAGTCTGTGGTGTGAAATAATTTTTGTTGAGTGGATAGATTTTAGTTGGGATAGTCGTTCAACATTCTACAAGAACAACTTACCATGGACTATGATTTCTCTGAAACCATGATAGATTTCAAATCGATCCTGACCAAGATGAGTCTGTGGTGTGAAATACTTTTTGTTGAGTGGATAGATTTTAGTTGGGGTAGTCGTTCAACATTCTACAAGAACAACGAACCATGGAGTATGATTTCTCTGCAACCATGATAGATTTCAAATCGATCCTGACCAAGATGAGTCTGTGGTGTGAAATAATTTTTGTTGAGTGGATAGATTTTAGTTGGGATAGTCGTTCAACATTCTACAAGAACAACGAACTATGGAGTATGATTTCTCTGAAACCATGATAGATTTCAAATCGATCCTGACCAAGATGAGTCTGTGGTGTGAAATAATTTTTGTTGAGTGGATAGATTTTAGTTGGGATAGTCGTTCAACATTCTACAAGAACAACTTACCATGGACTATGATTTCTCTGAAACCATGATAGATTTCAAATCGATCCTGACCAAGATGAGTCTGTGGTGTGAAATACTTTTTGTTGAGTGGATAGATTTTAGTTGGGGTAGTCGTTCAACATTCTACAAGAACAACGAACCATGGAGTATGATTTCTCTGCAACCATGATAGATTTCAAATCGATCCTGACCAAGATGAGTCTGTGGTGTGAAATAATTTTTGTTGAGTGGATAGATTTTAGTTGGGGTAGTCGTTCAACATTCTACAAGAACAACGAACCATGGAGTATAATTTCTCTAAAACCATGATTGATTTCAAATCGATCCTGACCAAGATGAGTCTGTGGTGTGAAATAATTTTTGTTGAGTGGATAGATTTTAGTTGGGGTAGTCGTTCAACATTCTACAAGATCAACTTACCATGGAGTATGATTTCTCTGAAATAATTTTTGTTGAGTGGATAGATTTTAGTTGGGGTAGTCGTTCAACATTCTACAAGAACAACGAACCATGGAGTATGATTTCTCTGCAACCATGATAGATTTCAAATCGATCCTGACCAAGATGAGTTTGTGGTGTGAAATAATTTTTGTTGAGTGGATAGATTTTAGTTGGGATAGTCGTTCAACATTTTACAAGAACAACTTACCATGGAGCATGATTTCTCTGAAATAATTTTTGTTGAGTGGATAGATTTTAGTTGGGGTAGTCGTTCAACATTTTACAACAACAACGAACCATGGAGTATGATTTCTCTGAAACCATGATAGATTTCAAATCGATCCTGACCAAGATGAGTCTGTGGTGTGAAATAATTTTTGTTGAGTGGATAGATTTTAGTTCGGGGTAGTCGTTCAACATTCTACAAGAACAACGAACCATGGAGTATGATTTCTCTGAAACCATGATAGATTTCAAATCGATCCTGACCAAGATGAGTCTGTGGTGTGAAATAATTTTTGTTGAGTGGATAGATTTTAGTTGGGATAGACGTTCAACATTTTACAAGAACAACGAACCATGGAGCATGATTTCTCTGAAACCATGATAGATTTCAAATCGATCCTGACCAAGATGAGTCTGTGGTGTGAAATAATTTTTGTTGAGTGGATAGATTTTAGTTGGGGTAGTCGTTCAACATTCTACAAGAACAACGAACCATGGAGTATGTTTTCTCTGAAACCATGATAGATTTCAAATCGATCCTGACCAAGATGAGTCTGTGGTGTGAAATAATTTTTGTTGAGTGGATAGATTTTAGTTGGGGTAGTCGTTCAACATTCTACAAGAACAACGAACCATGGAGTATGATTTCTCTGAAATAATTTTTGTTGAGTGGATAGATTTTAGTTGGGGTAGTCGTTCAACATTCTACAAGAACAACTTATCATGGAGTATGATTTCTCTGCAACCATGATAGATTTCAAATCGATCCTGACCAAGATGAGTCTGTGGTGTGAAATAATTTTTGTTGAGTGGATAGATTTTAGTTGGGATAGTCGTTCAACATTCTACAAGAACAACGAACCATGGAGTATGATTTCTCTGAAACCATGATAGATTTCAAATCGATCCTGACCAAGATGAGTCTGTGGTGTGAAATAATTTTTGTTGAGTGGATAGATTTTAGTTGGGATAGTCGTTCAACATTCTACAAGAACAACGAACCATGGAGTATGATTTCTCTGAAACCATGATAGATTTCAAATCGATCCTGACCAAGATGAGTCTGTGGTGTGAAATAATTTTTGTTGAGTGGATAGATTTTAGTTGGGGTAGTCGTTCAACATTCTACAAGAACAACTTACCATGGACTATGATTTCTCTGAAATAATTTTTGTTGAGTGGATAGATTTTAGTTGGGGTAGTCGTTCAACATTCTACAAGAACAACGAACCATGGAGTATGATTTCTCTGAAACCATGATAGACTTCAAATCGATCCTGACCAAGATGAGTCTGTGGTGTGAAATAATTTTTGTTGAATTGATAGATTTTAGTTGGGGTAGTCGTTCAACATTCTACAAGAACAACTTATCATGGAGTATGATTTCTCTGAAACCATGATAGATTTCAAATCGATACTGACCAAGATGAGTCTGTGGTGTGAAATAATTTTTGTTGAGTGGATAGATTTTAGTTGGGGTAGTCGTTCAACATTCTACAAGAACAACTTATCATGGAGTATGATTTCTCTGAAACCATGATAGATTTCAAATCGATCCTGACCAAGATGAGTCTGTGGTGTGAAATAATTTTTGTTGAGTGGATAGATTTTAGTTGGGGTAGTCGTTCAACATTCTACAAGAACAACTTACCATGGAGTATGATTTCTCTGAAATAATTTTTGTTGAGTGGATAGATTTTAGTTGGGGTAGTCGTTCAACATTCTACAAGAACAACTTACCATGGAGTATGATTTCTCTGAAATAATTTTTGTTGAGTGGATAGATTTTAGTTGGGGTAGTCGTTCAACATTTTACAAGAACAACGAACCATGGAGTACGATTTCTCTGAAACCATGATAGATTTCAAATCGATCCTGACCAAGATGAGTCTGTGGTGTGAAATAATTTTTGTTGAGTGCATAGATTTTAGTTGGGGTAGTCGTTCAACATTCTACAAGAACAACGAACCATGGAATATGATTTCTCTGAAATAATTTTTGTTGAGTGGATAGATTTTAGTTGGGGTAGTCGTTCAACATTCTACAAGAACAACTTACCATGGAGTATGATTTCTCTGAAATAATTTTTGTTGAGTGGATAGATTTTAGTTGGGGTAGTCGTTCAACATTTTACAAGAACAACGAAACATGGAGTATGATTTCTCTGCAACCATGATAGATTTCAAATCGGTCCTGACCAAGATGAGTTTATGGTGTGAAATAATTTTTGTTGAGTGGATAGATTTTAGTTGGGATAGTCGTTCAACATTCTACAAGAACAACGAACCATGGAGTATGATTTCTCTGAAACCATGATAGATTTCAAATCGATCCTGACCAAGATGAGTCTGTGGTGTGAAATAATTTTTGTTGAGTGGATAGATTTTAGTTGGGATAGTCGTTCAACATTTTACAAGAACAACGAACCATGGAGTATGATTTCTCTGAAACCATGATAGATTTCAAATCGATCCTGACCAAGATGAGTCTGTGGTGTGAAATAATTTTTGTTGAGTGGATAGATTTTAGTTGGGGTAGTCGTTCAACATTCTACAAGAACAACTTGCCATGGACTATGATTTCTCTGAAATAATTTTTGTTGAGTGGATAGATTTTAGTTGGGGTAGTCGTTCAACATTCTACAAGAACAACGAACCATGGAGTATGATTTCTCTGAAACCATGATAGACTTCAAATCGATCCTGACCAAGATGAGTCTGTGGTGTGAAATAATTTTTGTTGAATTGATAGATTTTAGTTGGGGTAGTCGTTAAACATTCTACAAGAACAACTTATCATGGAGTATGATTTCTCTGAAATAATGATAGATTTCAAATCGATCCTGACCAAGATGAGTCTGTGGTGTGAAATAATTTTTGTTGAGTGGATAGATTTTATTTGGGATAGTCGTTCAACATTCTACAAGAACAACGAAAAATGGAGTATGATTTCTCTGAAATGATTTTTGTTGAGTGGATAGATTTTAGTTGGGGTAGTCGTTCAACATTCTACAAGAACAACTTACCATGGAGTATGATTTCTCTGAAATAATTTTTGTTGAGTGGATAGATTTTAGTTGGGGTAGTCGTTCAACATTCTACAAGAACAACTTACCATGGAGTATGATTTCTCTGAAATAATTTTTGTTGAGTGGATAGATTTTAGTTGGGGTAGTCGTTCAACATTTTACAAGAACAACGAACCATGGAGTACGATTTCTCTGAAACCATGATAGATTTCAAATCGATTCTGACCAAGATGAGTCTGTGGTGTGAAATAATTTTTGTTGAGTGCATAGATTTTAGTTGGGGTAGTCGTTCAACATTCTACAAGAACAACGAACCATGGAATATGATTTCTCTGAAATAATTTTTGTTGAGTGGATAGATTTTAGTTGGGGTAGTCGTTCAACATTCTACAAGAACAACTTACCATGGAGTATGATTTCTCTGAAATAATTTTTGTTGAGTGGATAGATTTTAGTTGGGGTAGTCGTTCAACATTTTACAAGAACAACTTACCATGGAGTATGATTTCTCTAAAACCATGATAGATTTCAAATCGATCCTGACCAAGATGAGTCTGTGGTGTGAAATAATTTTTCTTGAGTGGATAGATTTTAGTTGGGGTAGTCGTTCAACATTCTACAAGAACAACTTACCACGGAGCATGATTTCTCTGAAATAATTTTTGTTGAGTGGATAGATTTTAGTTGGGATAGTCGTTCAACATTCTACAAGAACAACTTACCATGGAGTATGATTTCTCTGAAATAATTTTTGTTGAGTGGATAGATTTTAGTTGGGGTAGTCGTTCAACATTCTACAAGAACAACTTACCATGGACTATGATTTCTCTGAAATAATTTTTGTTGAGTGGATAGATTTTAGTTGGGGTAGTCGTTCAATATTCTACAAGAACAACTTACCATGGACTATGATTTCTCTGAAACCATGATAGATTTCAAATCGATTATGACCAAGATGAGTCTGTGGTGTGAAATAATTTTTGTTGAGTGGATAGATTTTAGTTGGGGTAGTCGTTCAACATTCTACAAGAACAACTTACCATTTACTATGATTTCTCTGAAATAATTTTTGTTGAGTGGATAGATTTTAGTTGGGGTAGTCGTTCAACATTCTACAACAACAACGAACCATGGAGTATGATCTCTGAAACCATGATAGATTTCAAATCGATCCTGACCAAGATGAGTCTGTGGTGTGAAATAATTTTTGTTGAGTGGATAGATTTTAGTTGGGGTAGTCGTTCAACATTCTACAAGAACAACTTACCATGGACTATGATTTCTCTGAAACCATGATAGATTTCAAATCGATCCTGACCAAGATGAGTCTGTGGTGTGAAATAATTTTTGTTGAGTGGATAGATTTTATTTGGGATAGTCGTTCAACATTCTACAAGAACAACGAACCATGGAGTATGATTTCTCTGAAACCATGATAGATTTCAAATCGATCCTGACCAAGATGAGTCTGTGGTGTGAAATAATTTTTGTTGAGTGGATAGATTTTAGTTGGGGTAGTCGTTCAACATTCTACAAGAACAACGAACCATGGAGTATGATTTCTCTGAAATAATTTTTGTTGAGTGGATAGATTTTAGTTGGGGTAGTCGTTCAACATTCTACAAGAACAACTTACCATTTACTATGATTTCTCTGAAATAATTTTTGTTGAGTGGATAGATTTTAGTTGGGGTAGTCGTTCAACATTCTACAACAACAACGAACCATGGAGTATGATTTCTCTGAAACCATGATAGATTTCAAATCGATCCTGACCAAGATGAGTCTGTGGTGTGAAATAATTTTTGTTGAGTGGATAGATTTTAGTTGGGGTAGTCGTTCAACATTCTACAAGAACAACTTACCATGGACTATGATTTCTCTGAAACCATGATAGATTTCAAATCGATCCTGACTAAGATGAGTCTGTGGTGTGAAATAATTTTTGTTGAGTGGATAGATTTTATTTGGGATAGTCGTTCAACATTCTACAAGAACAACGAACCATGGAGTATGATTTCTCTTAAACCATGATAGATTTCAAATCGATCCTGACCAAGATGAGTCTGTGGTGTGAAATAATTTTTGTTGAGTGGATAGATTTTAGTTGGGGTAGTCGTTCAACATTCTACAAGAACAACTTACCATGGAGTATGATTTCTCTGAAATAATTTTTGTTGAGTGGATAGATTTTAGTTGGGGTAGTCGTTCAACATTCTACAAGAACAACTTACCATGGACTATGATTTCTCTGAAACCATGATAGATTTCAAATCGATCCTGACCAAGATGAGTCTGTGGTGTGAAATAATTTTTGTTGAGTGGATAGATTTTGGTTGGGGTAGTCGTTCAACATTCTACAAGAACAACTTACCATGGAAATTGATTTCTCTGAAATAAATTTTTGTTGAGTGGATAGATTTTAGTTGGGATAGTCGTTCAACATTCTACAAGAACAACTTACCATGGAGTATGATTTCTCTGAAATAATTTTTGTTGAGTGGATAGATTTTAGTTGGGGTAGTCGTTCAACATTCTACAAGAACAACGAAACATGGAGTATGATTTCTCTGAAACCATGATAGATTTCTAATCGATCCTGACCAAGATGATTCTGTGGTGTGAAATAATTTTTGTTGAGTGGATAGATTTTAGTTGGGGTAGTAGTTCAACATTCTACCAGAACAACGAACCATGGACTATGATTTCTCTGAAACCATGATAGATTTCAAATCGATCCTGACCAAGATGAGTCTGTGGTGTGAAATAATTTTTGTTGAGTGGATAGATTTTAGTTGGGGTAGTCGTTCAACATTCTAGAAGAACAACGAACCATGGAGTATGATTTCTCTGAAATAATTTTTGTTGAGTGGATAGATTTTAGTTGGGGTAGTCGTTCAACATTCTACAAGAACAACGAACCATGGAGTATGATTTCTCTGAAATAATTTTTGTTGAGTGGATAGATTTTAGTTGGGGTAGTCGTTCAACATTCTACAAGAACAACTTACCATGGAGTATGATTTCTCTGAAATAATTTTTGTTGAGTGGATAGATTGTAGTTGGGGTAGTCGTTCAACATTCTACAAGAACAGCGAACCATGGAGTATGATTTCTCTGCAACCATGATAGATTTCAAATCGATCCTGACCAAGATGAGTCTGTGGTGTGAAATAATTTTTGTTGAGTGGATAGATTTTAGTTGGGGTAGTCGTTCAACATTCTACAAGAACAACTTACCATGGAGTATGATTTCTCTGAAACCATGATAGATTTCAAATCGATCCTGACCAAGATGAGTCTGGGGTGTGAAATAATTTTTGTTGAGTGGATAGATTTTAGTTGGGGTAGTCGTTCAACATTCTACAAGAACAACTTACCATGGAGTATGATTTCTCTGAAATAATTTTTGTTGAGTGGATAGATTTTAGTTGAAATAGTCGTTCAACATTCTACAAGAACAACTTACCATGGAGTATGATTTCTCTGAAATAATTTTTGTTGAGTGGATAGATTTTAGTTGGGGTAGTCGTTCAACATTCTACAAGAACAACTTACCATGGACTATGATTTCTCTGAAACCATGATAGATTCCAAATCGATCCTGACCAAGATGAGTCTGTGGTGTGAAATAATTTTTGTTGAGTGGATAGATTTTAGTTGGGATAGTCGTTCAACATTCTACAAGAACAACGAACCATGGAGTATGATTTCTCTGAAACCATGATAGATTTCAAATCGATCCTGACCAAGATGAGTCTGTGGTGTGAAATAATTTTTGTTGAGTGGATAGATTTTAGTTGGGATAGTCGTTCAACATTCTACAAGAACAACTTACCATGGAGTATGATTTCTCTGAAACCATGATAGACTTCAAATCGATCCTGACCAAGATGAGTCTGTGGTGTGAAATAATTTTTGTTGAGTGGATAGATTTTAGTTGTTGTAGTCGTTCAACATTCTACAAGAACAACTTACCATGGAGTATGATTTCTCTGAAATAATTTTTGTTGAGTGGATAGATTTTAGTTGGGGTAGTCGTTCAACATTCTACAAGAACAACTTACCATGGACTATGATTTCTCTGAAACCATGATAGATTTCAAATCGATCCTGATCAAGATGAGTCTGTGGTGTGAAATAATTTTTGTTGAGTGGATAGATTTTAGTTGGGGTAGTCGTTCAACATTCTACAAGAACAACGAACCATGGAGTATGATTTCTCTGAAATAATTTTTGTTGAGTGGATAGATTTTAGTTGTTATAGTCGTTCAACATTCTACAAGAACAACTTACCATGGACTATGATTTCTCTGAAACCATGATAGATTTCAAATCGATTGTGACCAAGATGAGTCTGTGGTGTGAAATAATTTTTGTTGAGTGGATAGATTTTAGTTGGGATAGTCGTTCAACATTCTACAAGAACAACGAACCATGGAGTATGATTTCTCTGAAATAATTTTTGTTGAGTGGAGAGATTTTAGTTGGGGTAGTCGTTCAACATTTTACAAGAACAACGAACCATGGAGTATGATTTCTCTGAAATAATTTTTGTTGAGTGGATAGATTTTAGTTGGGGTAGTCGTTCAACATTTTACAAGAACAACGAACCATGGAGTATGATTTCTCTGAAACCATGATAGATTTCAAATCGATCCTGACCAAGATGAGTCTGTGGTGTGAAATAATTTTTGTTGAGTGGATAGATTTTAGTTGGGGTAGTCGTTCAACATTCTACAAGAACAACTTACCATGGAGTATGATTTCTCTGAAATAATTTTTGTTGAGTGGATAGATTTTAGTTGGGATAGTCGTTCAACATTCTACAAGAACAACTTACCATGGAGTATGATTTCTCTGAAATAATTTTTGTTGAGTGGAAAGATTTTAGTTGGGGTAGTCGTTCAACATTTTACAAGAACAACGAACCATGGAGTATGATTTCTCTGAAACCATGATAGATTTCAAATCGATCCTGACCAAGATGAGTCTGTGGTGTGAAATAATTTTTGTTGAGTGGATAGATTTTAGTTGGGGTAGTCGTAAAACATTCTACAAGAACAACTTACCATGGAGTATGATTTCTCTGAAATAATTTTTGTTGAGTGGATAGATTTTAGTTGGGGTAGTCGTTCAACATTCTACAAGAATAACGAACCATATAGTATGATTTCTCTGAAACCATGAGAGATTTCAAATCGATTCTAACCAAGATGAGTCTGTGGTGTGAAATAATTTTTGTTGAGTGGATAGATTTTAGTTGGGGTAGTCGTTCAACATTCTACAAGAACAACTTACCATGGAGTATGATTTCTCTGAAATAATTTTTGTTGAGTGGATAGATTTTAGTTGGGATAGTCGTTCAACATTCTACAAGAACAACGAACCATGGAGTATGATTTCTCTGAAACCATGATAGATTTCAAATCGATCCTGACCAAGATGAGTCTGTGGTGTGAAATAATTTTTGTTGAGTGGATAGATTTTAGTTTTGATAGTCGTTCAGCATTCTACAAGAACAACTTACCATGGAGTATGATTTCTCTGAAATAATTTTTGTTGAGTGGATAGATTTTAGTTGGGGTAGTCGTTGAACATTCTACAAGAACAACGAACTATGGAGTATGATTTCTCTGAAATAATTTTTGTTGAGTGGATAGATTTTAGTTGGGGTAGTCGTTCAACATTTTACAAGAACAACGAATCATGGAGTATGATTTCTCTGAAACCATGATAGATTTCAAATCGATCCTGACCAAGATGAGTCTGTGGTGTGAAATAATTTTTGTTGAGTGGATAGATTTTAGTTGGGGTAGTCGTTCAACATTCTACAAGAACAACTTACCATGGAGTATGATTTCTCTGAAATAATTTTTGTTGAGTGGATAGATTTTAGTTGGGATAGTCGTTCAACATTCTACAAGAACAACTTACCATGGAGTATGATTTCTCTGAAATAATTTTTGTTGAGTGGAAAGATTTTAGTTGGGGTAGTCGTTCAACATTTTACAAGAACAACGAACCATGGAGTATGATTTCTCTGAAACCATGATAGATTTCAAATCGATCCTGACCAAGATGAGTCTGTGGTGTGAAATAATTTTTGTTGAGTGGATAGATTTTAGTTGGGGTAGTCGTTCAACATTCTACAAGAACAACTTACCATGGAGTATGATTTCTCTGAAATAATTTTTGTTGAGTGGATAGATTTTAGTTGGGGTAGTCGTTCAACATTTTACAAGAACAACGAACCATGGAGTATGATTTCTCTGAAACCATGATAGATTTCAAATCGATCCTGACCAAGATGAGTCTGTGGTGTGAAATAATTTTTGTTGAGTGGATAGATTTTAGTTGGGATAGTCGTTCAACATTCTAGAAGAACAACGAACCATGGAGTATGATTTCTCTGAAACCATGATAGATTTCAAATCGATCCTGACCAAGCTGAGTCTGTGGTGTGAAATAATTTTTGTTGAGTGGATAGATTTTAATTGGGGTAGTCGTTCAACATTCTACAAGAACAACTTACCATGGACTATGATTTCTCTGAAACCATGATAGATTTCAAATCGATCCTGACCAAGATGAGTCTGTGGTGTGAAATAATTTTTGTTGAGTGGATAGATTTTAGTTGGGGTAGTCGTTCAACATTCTACAAGAACAACTTAAAATGGAGTATGATTTCTCTGAAATAATTTTTGTTGAGTGGATAGATTTTAGTTGGGATATTCGTTTAACATTCTACAAGAACAACTTACCATGGAGTATGATTTCTCTGAAATAATTTTTGTTGAGTTGATAGATTTTAGTTGGGGTAGTCGTTCAACATTCTACAAGAACAACTTACCATGGAGTATGATTTCTCTGAAATAATTTTTGTTGAGTGGATAGATTTTAGTTGGGGTAGTCGTTCAGCATTCTACAAGAACAACTTACCATGGAGTATGATTTCTCTGAAACCATGATAGATTTCAAATCGATCCTGACCAAGATGAGTCTGTGGTGTGAAATAATTTTTGTTGAGTGGATAGATTTTAGTTGGGATAGTCGTTCAACATTCTACAAGAACAACTTACCATGGAGTATGATTTCTCTGAAATAATTTCTGTTGAGTGGATAGATTTTAGTTGGGGTAGTCGTTCAACATTCTACAAGAACAACTTACCATGGAGTATGATTTCTCTGAAATAATTTTTGTTGAGTGGATAGATTTTAGTTGGGATATTCGTTCAACATTCTACAAGAACAACTTACCATGGAGTATGATTTCTCTGAAATAATTTTTGTTGAGTGGATAGATTTTAGTTGGGGTAGTCGTTCAACATTCTACAAGAACAACTTACCATGGAGCATGATTTCTCTGAAATAATTTTTGTTGAGTGGATAGATTTTAGTTGGGGTAGTCGTTCAATATTCTACAAGAACAACTTACCATGGAGTATGATTTCGCTGAAACCATGATAGATTTCAAATCGATCCTGACCAAGATGAGTCTGTGGTGTGGAATAATTTTTGTTGAGTGGATAGATTTTAGTTGGGATAGTCGTTCAACATTCTACAAGAACAACTTACCATGGAGTATGATTCCTCTGAAACCATGATAGATTTCAAATCGATCCTGACCAAGATGAGTCTGTGGTGTGAAATAATTTTTGTTGAGTGGATAGATTTTAGTTGGGGTAGTCGTTCAACATTCTACAAGAACAACTTACCATGGAGTATGATTTCTCTGAAATAATTTTTGTTGAGTGGATAGATTTTAGTTGGGGTAGTCGTTCACCATTCTGCAAGAACAACTTACCATGGACTATGATTTCTCTGAAACCATGATAGATTTCACATCGATCCTGACCAAGATGAGTCTGTGGTGTGAAATAATTTTTGTTGAGTGGATAGATTTTAGTTGGGGTAGTCGTTCAACATTCTACAAGAACAACGAACCATGGAGTATGATTTCCTTAAATAATTTTTGTTGAGTGGATAGGTTTTAGTTGGGATAGTCGTTCAACATTCTACAAGAACAACTTACCATGGACTATGATTTCTCTGAAACCATGATAGATTTCAAATCGATCCTGACCAAGATGAGTCTGTGGTGTGAAATAATTTTTGTTGAGTGGATAGATTTTAGTTGGGATAGTCGTTCAACATTCTACAAGAACAACTTACCATGGAGTATGATTTCTCTGAAATAATTTTTGTTGAGTGGATAGATTTTAGTTGGGGTAGTCGTTCAACATTCTACAAGAACAACTTACCATGGAGTATGATTTCTCTGAAATAATTTTTGTTGAGTGGATAGATTTTAGTTGGGGTAGTCGTTCAACATTCTACAAGAACAACTTACCATGGAGTATGATTTCTCTGAAACCATGATAGATTTCAAATCGATCCTGACCAAGATGAGTCTGTGGTGTGGAATAATTTTTGTTGAGTGGATAGATTTTAGTTGGGATAGTCGTTCAACATTCTACAAGAACAACTTACCATGGAGTATGATTTCGCTGAAATAATTTTTGTTGAGTGGATAGATTTTAGTTGGGGTAGTCGTTCAACATTCTACAAGAACAACTTACCATGGAGCATGATTTCTCTGAAATAATTTTTGTTGAGTGGATAGATTTTAGTTGGGGTAGTCGTTCAACATTCTACAAGAACAACGAACCATGGTGTATGATTTCTCTGAAACCATGATAGATTTCAAATCGATCTTGACCAAGATGAGTCTGTGGTGTGAAATAATTTTTGTTGAGTGGATAGATTTTAGTTGGGGTAGTCGTTCAACATTCTACAAGAACAACTTACCATGGAGTATGATTTCTCTGAAATAATTTTTGTTGAGTGGATAGATTTTAGTTGGGATAGTCGTTCAACATTCTACAAGAACAACGAACCATGGAGTATGATTTCTCTGAAACCATGATAGATTTCAAATCGATCCTGACCAAGATGAGTCTGTGGTGTGAAATAATTTTTGTTGAGTGGATAGATTTTAGTTGGGATAGTCGTTCAACATTCTACAAGAACAACGAACCATGGAGTATGATTTCTCTGAAATAATTTTTGTTGAGTGGATAGATTTTAGTTGGGGTAGTCGTTCAACATTCTACAAGAACAACTTACCATGGAGTATGATTTCTCTGAAATAACTTTTGTTGAGTGGATAGATTTTAGTTGGGGTAGTCGTTCAACATTTTACAAGAACAACGAACCATGGAGTATGATTTCTCTGAAACCATGATAGATTTCAAATCGATCCTGACCAAGATGAGTCTGTGGTGTGAAATAATTTTTGTTGAGTGGATAGATTTTAGTTGGGATAGTCGTTCAACATTCTACAAGAACAACTTACCATGGAGTATGATTTCTCTGAAATAATTTTTGTTGAGTGGATAGATTTTAGTTGGGATAGTCGTTCAACATTCTACAAGAACAACGAACCATGGAGTATGATTTCTCTGAAATAATTTTTGTTGAGTGGATAGATTTTAGTTGGGATAGTCGTTCAACATTTTACAAGAACAACGAACCATGGAGTATGATTTCTCTGAAACCATGATAGATTTCAAATCGATCCTGACCAAGATGAGTCTGTGGTGTGAAATAATTTTTGTTGAGTGGATAGATTTTAGTTGGGATAGTCGTTCAACATTCTACAAGAACAACGAACCATGGAGTATGATTTCTCTGAAACCATGATAGATTTCAAATCGATCCTGACCAAGATGAGTCTGTGGTGTGAAATAATTTTTGTTGAGTGGATAGATTTTAGTTGGGGTAGTCGTTCAACATTCTACAAGAACAACTTATCATGGAGTATGATTTCTCTGAAACCATGATAGATTTCAAATCGATCCTGACCAAGATGAGTCTGTGGTGTGAAATAATTTTTGTTGAGTGGATAGATTTTAGTTGGGGTAGTCGTTCAACATTCTACAAGAACAACTTACCATGGAGTATGATTTCTCTGAAATAATTTTTGTTGAGTGGATAGATTTTAGTTGGGGTAGTCGTTCAACATTCTACAAGAACAACTTACCATGGAGTATGATTTCTCTGAAATAATTTTTGTTGAGTGGATAGATTTTAGTTGGGATAGTCGTTCAACATTCTACAAGAACAACTTACCATGGAGTATGATTTCTCTGAAATAATTTTTGTTGAGTTAATAGATTTTAGTTGGGGTAGTCGTTCAACATTCTACAAGAACAAATTACCATGGAGTATGATTTCTCTGAAATAATTTTTGTTGAGTGGAGAGACTTTAGTTGGGGTAGTCATTCAACATTCTACAAGAACAACTTACCATGGAGTATGATTTCTCTGAAACCATGATAGATTTCAAATCGATCCTGACCAAGATGAGTCTGTGGTGTGAAATTATTTTTGTTGAGTGGATAGATTTTAGTTGGGATAGTCGTTCAACATTCTACAAGAACAACTTACCATGGAGTATGATTTCTCTGAAATAATTTTTGTTGAGTGGATAGATTTTAGTTGGGGTAGTCGTTCAACATTCTACAAGAACAACTTACCATGGAGTATGATTTCTCTGAATTAATTTTTGTTGAGTTAATAGATTTTAGTTGGGATAGTCGTTCAACATTCTACAAGAACAACTTACCATGGAGTATGATTTCTCTGAAACCATGATAGATTTCAAATCGATCCTGACCAAGATAAGTCTGTGGTGTGAAATGATTTTTGTTGAGTGGATAGATTTTAGTTGGGGTAGTCGTTCAACATTCTACAAGAACAACTTACCATGGAGTATGATTTCTCTGAAATAATTTTTGTTGAGTGGATAGATTTTAGTTGGGATAGTCGTTCAACATTCTACAAGAACAACTTACCATGGAGTATGATTTCTCTGAAATAATTTTTGTTGAGTTAATAGATTTTAGTTGGGGTAGTCGTTCAACATTCTACAAGAACAAATTACCATGGAGTATGATTTCTCTGAAATAATTTTTGTTGAGTGGAGAGACTTTAGTTGGGGTAGTCATTCAACATTCTACAAGAACAACTTACCATGGAGTATGATTTCTCTGAAACCATGATAGATTTCAAATCGATCCTGACCAAGATAAGTCTGTGGTGTGAAATGATTTTTGTTGAGTGGATAGATTTTAGTTGGGGTAGTCGTTCAACATTCTACAAGAACAACTTACCATGGAGTATGATTTCTCTGAAATAATTTTTGTTGAGTGGATAGATTTTAGTTGGGATAGTCGTTCAACATTCTACAAGAACAACTTACCATGGAGTATGATTTCTCTGAAATAATTTTTTTGAGTGGATAGGTTTTAGTTGGGGTAGTCTTTCAACATTCTACAAGAACAACTTACCATGGAGTATGATTTCTCTGAATTAATTTTTGTTGAGTGGATAGATTTTAGTTGGGGTAGTCGTTCAACATTCTACAAGAACAACTTACCATGGAGTATGATTTCTCTAAAACCATGATAGATTTCAAATCGATCCTGACCAAAATGAGTCTGTGGTGTGAAATAATTTTTGTTGAGTGGATAGATTTTAGTTGGGATAGTCGTTCAACATTCTACAAGAACAACTTACCATGGAGTATGATTTCTCTGAAATAATTTTTGTTGAGTGGATAGATTTTAGTTGGGGTAGTCGTTCAACATTCTACAAGAACAACTTACCATGGAGTATGATTTCTCTGAAATAATTTTTGTTGAGTGGATAGATTTTAGTTGGGGTAGTCGTTCAACATTTTACAAGAACAACGAACCATGGAGTATGATTTTTCTGAAACCGTGATAGATTTCAAATCGATCCTGACCAAGATGAGTCTGTGGTGTGAAATAATTTTTGTTGAGTGGATAGATTTTAGTTGGGGTAGTCGTTCAACATTCTACAAGAACAACTTACCATGGAGTATGATTTCTCTGAAATAATTTTTGTTGAGTGGATAGATTTTAGTTGGGATAGTCGTTCAACATTCTACAAGAACAACCTACCATGGAGTATGATTTCTCTGAAACCATGATAGATTTCAAATCGATCCTGACCAAGATGAGTCTGTGGTGTGAAATAATTTTTGTTGAGTGGATAGATTTTAGTTGGGATAGTCGTTCAACATTCTACAAGAACAACTTACCATATAGTATGATTTCTCTGAAACCATGATAGATTTCAAATCGATCCTGACCAAGATGAGTCTGTGGTGTGAAATAATTTTTGTTGAGTGGATAGATTTTAGTTGGGATAGTCGTTCAACATTCTACAAGAACAACTTACCATGGAGTATGATTTCTCTGAAACCATGATAGATTTCAAATCGATCCTGACCAAGATGAGTCTGTGGTGTGAAATAATTTTTGTTGAGTGGATAGATTTTAGTTGGGGTAGTCGTTCAACATTCTACAAGAACAACTTACCATGGAGTATGATTTCTCTGAAATAATTTTTGTTGAGTGGATAGATTTTAGTTGGGATAGTCGTTCAACATTCTACAAGAACAACGAACCATGAAATATGATTTCTCTGAAATAATTTTTGTTTAGTGGATAGATTTTAGTTGGGGTAGTCGTTCAACATTCTACAAAAACAACTTACCATGGAGTATGATTTCTCTGCAACCATGATAGATTTCAAATCGATCCTGACCAAGATGAGTCTGTGGTGTGAAATAATTTTTGTTGAGTGGATAGATTTTAGTTGGGGTAGTCGTTCAACATTCCACCAAAACAACTTACCATGGAGTATGATTTCTCTGAAATAATTTTTGTTGAGTGGATAGATTTTAGTTGGGGTAGTCGTTCAACATTCTACAAGAACAACTTACCATGGACTATGATTTCTCTGAAATAATTTTTGTTGAGTGGATAGATTTTAGTTGGGGTAGTCGTTCAACATTCTACAAGAACAACTTACCATGGACTATGATTTCTCTGAAACCATGATAGATTTCAAATCGATCCTGACCAAGATGAGTCTGTGGTGTGAAATAATTTTTGTTGAGTGGATAGATTTTAGTTGGGGTAGTCGTTCAACATTCTACAAGAACAACGAACCATGGAGTATGATTTCTCTGAAATAATTTTTGTAGAGTGGATAGATTTTAGTTGGGGTAGTCGTTCAACATTCTACAAGAACAACTTACCATGGAGTATGATTTCTCTGAAATAATTTTTGTTGAGTGGATAGATTTTAGTTGGGATAGTCGTTCAACATTCTACAAGAACAACGAAACATGGAGTATGATTTCTCTGAAACCGTGATAGATTTCAAATCGATCCTGACCAAGATGAGTCTGTGGTGTAAAATAATTTTTGTTGAGTGGATAGATTTTAGTTGGGGTAGTCGTTCAACATTCTACAAGAACAACGAACCATGGAGTATAATTTCTCTGAAATAATTTTTGTTGAGTGGATAGATTTTAGTTGGGGTAGTCGTTCAACATTCTACAAGAACAACTTACCATGGAGTATGATTTCTCTGAAATAATTTTTGTTGAGTGGATAGATTTTAGTTGGGATAGTCGTTCAACATTTTACAAGAACAACGAACCATGGAGTATGATTTCTCTGAAACCATGATAGATTTCAAATCGATCCTGACCAAGATGAGTCTGTGGTGTGAAATAATTTTTGTTGAGTGGATAGATTTTAGTTGGGATAGTCGTTCAACATTTTACAAGAACAACGAACCATGGAGTATGATTTCTCTGAAACCATGATAGATTTTAAATCGATCCTGACCAACATAAGTCTGTGGTGTGAAATAATTTTTGTTGAGTGGATAGATTTTAGTTGGGGTAGTCGTTCAACATTCTACAAGAACAACGAACCATGGAGTATGATTTCTCAGCAACCATGATAGATTTGAAATCGATCCTGACCAAGATGAGTCTGTGGTGTGAAATAATTTTTGTTGAGTGGATAGATTTTAGTTGGGATAGCCGTTCAACATTCTACAAGAACAACGAACCATGGAGTATGATTTCTCTGAAACCATGATAGGTTTCAAATCGATCCTGACCAAGATGAGTCTGTGGTGTGAAATAATTTTTGTTGAGTGGATAGATTTTAGTTGGGGTAGTCGTTCAACATTCTACAAGAACAACTTACCATGGAGTATGATTTCTCTGAAATAGTTTTTGTTGAGTTAATAGATTTTAGTTGGGGTAGTCGTTCAACATTCTACAAGAACAACGAATCATGGAGTATGATTTCTCTGCAACCATGATAGATTTCAAATCGATCCTGACCAAGATGAGTCTGTGGTGTGAAATAATTTTTGTTGAGTGGATAGATTTTAGTTTTGATAGTCGTTCAACATTCTGACCAAGATGAGTCTGTGGTGTGAAATAATTTTTGTTGAGTGGATAGATTTTAGTTGGGGTAGTCGATCAACATTCTACAAGAACAAATTACCATGGAGTATGATTTCTCTGAAATAATTTTTGTTGAGTGGATAGATTTTAGTTAGGATAGTCGTTCAACATTCTACAAGAACAACGAACCATGGGGTATGATTTCTCTGAAACCATGATAGATTTCAAATCGATCCTGACCAAGATGTGTCTGTGGTGTGAAATAATTTTTGTTGAGTGGATAGATTTTAGTTGGGGTAGTCGTTCAACATTCTACAAGAACAACTTACCATGGAGTATGATTTCTCTGAAACCATGATAGATTTCAAATCGATCCTGACCAAGATGAGTCTGTGGTGTGAAATAATTTTTGTTGAGTGGATAGATTTTAGTTGGGATAGTCGTTCAACATTCTACAAGAACAACGAACCATGGAGTATGATTTCTCTGAAATAATTTTTGTTGAGTGGATAGATTTTAGTTTTGGTAGTCGTTCAACATTCTACAAGGACAACTTACCATGGAGTATGATTTCTCTGAAATAATTTTTGTTGAGTGGATAGATTTTAGTTGGGGTTGTCGTTCAACATTCTACAAGAACAACTTACCATGGAGTATGATTTCTCTGAAACCATGATAGATTTCAAATCGATCCTGACCAAGATGAGTCTGTGGTGTGAAATAATTTTTGTTGAGTGGATAGATTTTAGTTGGGATAGTCGCTCAACATTCTACAAGGACAACTTACCATGGAGTATGATTTCTCTGAAATAATTTTTGTTGAGTGGATAGATTTTAGTTGGGATAGTCGTTCAACATTCTACAAGAACAACTTACCATGGGGTATGATTTCTCTGAAATCATTTTTGTTGAGTGGATAGATTTTAGTTGGGGTAGTCGTTCAACATTCTACAAGAACAACTTACCATGGAGTATGATTTCTCTGAAATAATTTTTGTTGAGTGGATAGATTTTAGTTGGGGTAGTCGTTCAACATTTTACAAGAACAACGAACCATGGAGTATGATTTCTCTGAAACCATGATAGATTTCAAATCGATCCTGACCAAGATGAGTCTGTATTGTGAAATAATTTTTGTTGAGAGGATAGATTTTAGTTGGGGTAGTCGTTCAACATTCTACAAGAACAACAAACCATGGAGTATGATTTCTCTGAAACCATGATAGATTTCAAATCGATCCTGACCAAGATGAGTCTGTGGTGTGAAATAATTTTTGTTGAGTGGATAGATTTTAGTTGGGGTAGTCGTTCAACATTCTACAAGAACAACTTACCATGGAGTATGATTTCTCTGAAACCATGATAGATTTCAAATCGATCCTGACCAAGATGAGTCTGTGGTGTGAAATAACTTTTGTTGAGTGGATAGATTTTAGCTGGGGTAGTCGTTCAACATTCTACAAGAACAACGAACCATGGAGTATGATTTCTCTGAAATAATTTTTGTTGAGTGGATAGATTTTAGTTGGGATAGTCGTTCAACATTCTACAAGAACAACTTACCATGGAGTATGATTTCTCTGAAACAATGATAGATTTCAAATCGATCCTGACCAAGATGAGTCTGTGGTGTGAAATAATTTTTGTTGAGTGGATAGATTTTAGTTGGGGTAGTCGTTCAACATTCTACAAAAACAACGAACCATGGAGTATGATTTCTCTGAAACCATGATAGATTTCAAATCGATCCTGACCAAGATGAGTCTGTGGTGTGAAATAATTTTTGTTGAGTGGATAGATTTTAGTTGGGGTAGTCGTTCAACATTCTACAAGAACAACAAACCATGGAGTATGATTTCTCTGAAACCATGATAGATTTCAAATCGATCCTGACCAAGATGAGTCTGCGGTGTGAAATAATTTTTGTTGAGTGGATAGATTTTAGTTGGGGTAGTCGTTCAACATTCTACAAGAACAACTTACCATGGAGTATGATTTCTCTGAAATAATTTTTGTTGAGTGGATAGATTTTAGTTGGGGTAGTCGTTCAACATTCTACAAGAACAAATTACCATGGAGTATGATTTCTCTGAAATAATTTTTGTTGAGTGGATAGATTTTAGTTGGGGTAGTCATTCAACATTCTACAAGAACAACTTATCATGGAGTATGATTTCTCTGAAACCATGATAGATTTCAAATCGATCCTGACCAACATAAGTCTGTGGTGTGAAATGATTTTTGTTGAGTGGATAGATTTTAGTTGGGGTAGTCGTTCAACATTCTACAAGAACAACTTACCATGGAGTATGATTTCTCTGAAATAATTTTTGTTGAGTGGATAGATTTTAGTTGGGATAGTCGTTCAACATTCTACAAGAACAACTTACCATGGAGTATGATTTCTCTGAAATAATTTTTTTGAGTGGATAGATTTTAGTTGGGGTAGTCGTTCAACATTCTACAAGAACAACTTACCATGGAGTATGATTTCTCTGAATTAATTTTTGTTGAGTGGATAGATTTTAGTTGGGGTAGTCGTTCAACATTCTACAAGAACAACTTACCACGGAGTATGATTTCTCTAAAACCATGATAGATTTCAAATCGATCCTGACCAAAATGAGTCTGTGGTGTGAAATAATTTTTGTTGAGTGGATAGATTTTAGTTGGGATAGTCGTTCAACATTCTACAAGAACAACTTACCATGGAGTATGATTTCTCTGAAATAATTTTTGTTGAGTGGATAGATTTTAGTTGGGGTAGTCGTTCAACATTCTACAAGAACAACTTACCATGGACTATGATTTCTCTGAAATAATTTTTGTTGAGTGGATAGATTTTAGTTGGGGTAGTCGTTCAACATTTTACAAGAACAACGAACCATGGAGTATGATTTTTCTGAAACCATGATAGATTTCAAATCGATCCTGACCAAAATGAGTCTGTGGTGTGAAATAATTTTTGTTGAGTGGATAGATTTTAGTTGGGATAGTCGTTCAACATTCTACAAGAACAACTTACCATGGAGTATGATTTCTCTGAAATAATTTTTGTTGAGTGGATAGATTTTAGTTGGGGTAGTCGTTCAACATTCTACAAGAACAACTTACCATGGAGTATGATTTCTCTGAAATAATTTTTGTTGAGTGGATAGATTTTAGTTGGGATAGTCGTTCAACATTCTACAAGAACAACTTACCATGGAGTATGATTTCTCTGAAATAATTTTTGTTGAGTGGATAGATTTTAGTTGGGGTAGTCGTTCAACATTCTACAAGAACAAATTACCATGGAGTATGATTTCTCTGAAATAATTTTTGTTGAGTGGAGAGATTTTAGTTGGGGTAGTCATTCAACATTCTACAAGAACAAATCCATGGAGTATGATTTCTCTGAAAATATGATAGATTCCAAATCGATCCTGACCAAGATAAGTCTGTGGTGTGAAATGATTTTTGTTGAGTGGATAGATTTTAGTTGGGGTAGTCGTTCAACATTCTACAAGAACAACTTACCATGGAGTATGATTTCTCTGAAATAATTTTTGTTGAGTGGATAGATTTTAGTTGGGATAGTCGTTCAACATTCTACAAGAACAACTTACCATGGAGTATGATTTCTCTGAAATAATTTTTTTGAGTGGATAGATTTTAGTTGGGGTAGTCGTTCAACATTCTACAAGAACAACTTACCATGGAGTATGATTTCTCTGAATTAATTTTTGTTGAGTGGATAGATTTTAGTTGGGGTAGTCGTTCAACATTCTACAAGAACAACTTACCATGGAGTATGATTTCTCTGAAATAATTTTTGTTGAGTGGATAGATTTTAGTTGGGATAGTCGTTCAACATTCTACAAGAACAACTTACCATGGAGTATGATTTCTCTGAAATAATTTTTTTGAGTGGATAGATTTTAGTTGGGGTAGTCGTTCAACATTCTACAAGAACAACTTACCATGGAGTATGATTTCTCTGAAATAATTTTTTTGAGTGGATAGATTTTAGTTGGGGTAGTCGTTCAACATTCTACAAGAACAACTTACCATGGAGTATGATTTCTCTGAATTGATTTTTGTTGAGTGGATAGATTTTAGTTGGGGTAGTCATTCAACATTCTACAAGAACAACTTACCATGGAGTATGATTTCTCTGAAACCATGATAGATTTCAAATCGATCCTGACCAACATAAGTCTGTGGTGTGAAATGATTTTTGTTGAGTGGATAGATTTTAGTTGGGGTAGTCGTTCAACATTCTACAAGAACAACTTACCATGGAGTATGATTTCTCTGAAATAATTTTTGTTGAGTGGATAGATTTTAGTTGGGATAGTCGTTCAACATTCTACAAGAACAACTTACCATGGAGTATGATTTCTCTGAAATAATTTTTTTGAGTGGATAGATTTTAGTTGGGGTAGTCGTTCAACATTCTACAAGAACAACTTACCATGGAGTATGATTTCTCTGAATTAATTTTTGTTGAGTGGATAGATTTTAGTTGGGGTAGTCGTTCAACATTCTACAAGAACAACTTACCACGGAGTATGATTTCTCTAAAACCATGATAGATTTCAAATCGATCCTGACCAAAATGAGTCTGTGGTGTGAAATAATTTTTGTTGAGTGGATAGATTTTAGTTGGGATAGTCGTTCAACATTCTACAAGAACAACTTACCATGGAGTATGATTTCTCTGAAATAATTTTTGTTGAGTGGATAGATTTTAGTTGGGGTAGTCGTTCAACATTCTACAAGAACAACTTACCATGGACTATGATTTCTCTGAAATAATTTTTGTTGAGTGGATAGATTTTAGTTGGGGTAGTCGTTCAACATTTTACAAGAACAACGAACCATGGAGTATGATTTTTCTGAAACCATGATAGATTTCAAATCGATCCTGACCAAAATGAGTCTGTGGTGTGAAATAATTTTTGTTGAGTGGATAGATTTTAGTTGGGATAGTCGTTCAACATTCTACAAGAACAACTTACCATGGAGTATGATTTCTCTGAAATAATTTTTGTTGAGTGGATAGATTTTAGTTGGGGTAGTCGTTCAACATTCTACAAGAACAACTTACCATGGAGTATGATTTCTCTGAAATAATTTTTGTTGAGTGGATAGATTTTAGTTGGGATAGTCGTTCAACATTCTACAAGAACAACTTACCATGGAGTATGATTTCTCTGAAATAATTTTTGTTGAGTGGATAGATTTTAGTTGGGGTAGTCGTTCAACATTCTACAAGAACAAATTACCATGGAGTATGATTTCTCTGAAATAATTTTTGTTGAGTGGAGAGATTTTAGTTGGGGTAGTCATTCAACATTCTACAAGAACAAATCCATGGAGTATGATTTCTCTGAAAATATGATAGATTCCAAATCGATCCTGACCAAGATAAGTCTGTGGTGTGAAATGATTTTTGTTGAGTGGATAGATTTTAGTTGGGGTAGTCGTTCAACATTCTACAAGAACAACTTACCATGGAGTATGATTTCTCTGAAATAATTTTTGTTGAGTGGATAGATTTTAGTTGGGATAGTCGTTCAACATTCTACAAGAACAACTTACCATGGAGTATGATTTCTCTGAAATAATTTTTTTGAGTGGATAGATTTTAGTTGGGGTAGTCGTTCAACATTCTACAAGAACAACTTACCATGGAGTATGATTTCTCTGAATTAATTTTTGTTGAGTGGATAGATTTTAGTTGGGGTAGTCGTTCAACATTCTACAAGAACAACTTACCATGGAGTATGATTTCTCTAAAACCATGATAGATTTCAAATCGATCCTGACCAAAATGAGTCTGTGGTGTGAAATAATTTTTGTTGAGTGGATAGATTTTAGTTGGGATAGTCGTTCAACATTCTACAAGAACAACTTACCATGGAGTATGATTTCTCTGAAATAATTTTTGTTGAGTGGATAGATTTTAGTTGGGGTAGTCGTTCAACATTCTACAAGAACAACTTACCATGGAGTATGATTTCTCTGAAATAATTTTTGTTGAGTGGATAGATTTTAGTTGGGGTAGTCGTTCAACATTTTACAAGAACAACGAACCATGGAGTATGATTTTTCTGAAACCATGATAGATTTCAAATCGATCCTGACCAAGATGAGTCTGTGGCGTGAAATAATTTTTGTTGAGTGGATAGATTTTAGTTGGGGTAGTCGTTCAACATTCTACAAGAACAACTTACCATGGAGTATGATTTCTCTGAAATAATTTTTGTTGAGTGGATAGATTTTAGTTGGGATAGTCGTTCAACATTTTACAAGAACAACGAACCATGGAGTATGATTTCTCTGAAACCATGATAGATTTCAAATCGATCCTGACCAAGATGAGTCTGTGGTGTGAAATAATTTTTGTTGAGTGGATAGATTTTAGTTGGGGTAGTCGTTCAACATTCTACAAAAACAACGAACCATGGAGTATGATTTCTCTGAAACCATGATAGATTTCAAATCGATCCTGACCAAGATGAGTCTGTGGTGTGAAATAATTTTTGTTGAGTGGATAGATTTTAGTTGGGGTAGTCGTTCAACATTCTACAAGAACAACTTACCATGGAGTATGATTTCTCTGAAACCATGATAGATTTCAAATCGATCCTGACCAAGATGAGTCTGTGGTGTGAAATAATTTTTGTTGAGTGGATAGATTTTAGTTGGGATAATCGTTCAACATTCTACAAGAACAACTTACCATGGAGTATGATTTCTCTGAAATAATTTTTGTTGAGTGGATAGATTTTAGTTGGGGTAGTCGTTCAACATTCTACAAGAACAAATTACCATGGAGTATGATTTCTCTGAAATAATTTTTGTTGAGTGGAGAGATTTTAGTTGGGGTAGTCATTCAACATTCTACAAGAACAACTTACCATGGAGTATGATTTCTCTGAAACCATGATAGATTTCAAATCGATCCTGACCAAGATAAGTCTGTGGTGTGAAATGATTTTTGTTGAGTGGATAGATTTTAGTTGGGGTAGTCGTTCAACATTCTACAAGAACAACTTACCATGGAGTATGATTTCTCTGAAATAATTTTTGTTGAGTGGATAGATTTTAGTTGGGATAGTCGTTCAACATTCTACAAGAACAACTTACCATGGAGTATGATTTCTCTGAAATAATTTTTTTGAGTGGATAGATTTTAGTTGGGGTAGTCGTTCAACATTCTACAAGAACAACTTACCATGGAGTATGATTTCTCTGAATTAATTTTTGTTGAGTGGATAGATTTTAGTTGGGGTAGTCGTTCAACATTCTACAAGAACAACTTACCATGGAGTATGATTTCTCTAAAACCATGATAGATTTCAAATCGATCCTGACCAAAATGAGTCTGTGGTGTGAAATGATTTTTGTTGAGTGGATAGATTTTAGTTGGGATAGTCGTTCAACATTCTACAAGAACAACTTACCATGGAGTATGATTTCTCTGAAATAATTTTTGTTGAGTGGATAGATTTTAGTTGGGGTAGTCGTTCAACATTCTACAAGAACAACTTACCATGGAGTATGATTTCTCTGAAATAATTTTTGTTGAGTGGATAGATTTTAGTTGGGGTAGTCGTTCAACATTTTACAAGAACAACGAACCATGGAGTATGATTTTTCTGAAACCATGATAGATTTCAAATCGATCCTGACCAAAATGAGTCTGTGGTGTGAAATAATTTTTGTTGAGTGGATAGATTTTAGTTGGGATAGTCGTTCAACATTCTACAAGAACAACTTACCATGGAGTATGATTTCTCTGAAATAATTTTTGTTGAGTGGATAGATTTTAGTTGGGGTAGTCGTTCAACATTCTACAAGAACAACTTACAATGGAGTATGATTTCTCTGAAATAATTTTTGTTGAGTGGATAGATTTTAGTTGGAATAGTCGTTCAACATTCTACAAGAACAACTTACCATGGAGTATGATTTCTCTAAAACCATGATAGATTTCAAATCGATCCTGACCAAAATGAGTCTGTATTGTGAAATAATTTTTGTTGAGTGGATAGATTTTAGTTGGGATAGTCGTTCAACATTCTACAAGAACAACTTACCATGGAGTATGATTTCTCTGAAATAATTTTTGTTGAGTGGATAGATTTTAGTTGGGGTAGTCGTTCAACATTCTACAAGAACAACTTACCATGGAGTATGATTTCTCTGAAATAATTTTTGTTGAGTGGATAGATTTTAGTTGGGGTAGTCGTTCAACATTCTACAAGAACAACTTACCATGGAGTATGATTTCTCTAAAACCATGATAGATTTCAAATCGATCCTGACCAAAATGAGTCTGTGGTGTGAAATAATTTTTGTTGAGTGGATAGATTTTAGTTGGGATAGTCGTTCAACATTCTACAAGAACAACTTACCATGGAGTATGATTTCTCTGAAATAATTTTTGTTGAGTGGATAGATTTTAGTTGGGGTAGTCGTTCAACATTCTACAAGAACAACTTACCATGGAGTATGATTTCTCTGAAATAATTTTTGTTGAGTGGATAGATTTTAGTTGGGGTAGTCGTTCAACATTTTACAAGAACAACGAACCATGGAGTATGATTTTTCTGAAACCATGATAGATTTCAAATCGATCCTGACCAAAATGAGTCTGTGGTGTGAAATAATTTTTGTTGAGTGGATAGATTTTAGTTGGGATAGTCGTTCAACATTCTACAAGAACAACTTACCATGGAGTATGATTTCTCTGAAATAATTTTTGTTGAGTGGATAGATTTTAGTTGGGGTAGTCGTTCAACATTCTACAAGAACAACTTACCATGGAGTATGATTTCTCTGAAATAATTTTTGTTGAGTGGATAGATTTTAGTTGGAATAGTCGTTCAACATTCTACAAGAACAACTTACCATGGAGTATGATTTCTCTGAAATAATTTTTGTTGAGTGGATAGATTTTTTCAGTTGGGGTAGTCGTTCAACATTCTACAAGAACAAATTACCATGGAGTATGATTTCTCTGAAATAATTTTTGTTGAGTGGAGAGATTTTAGTTGGGGTAGTCATTCAACATTCTACAAGAACAAATCCATGGAGTATGATTTCTCTGAAACCATGATAGATTCCAAATCGATTATGACCAAGATAAGTCTGTGGTGTGAAATGATTTTTGTTGAGTGGATAGATTTTAGTTGGGGTAGTCGTTCAACATTCTACAAGAACAACTTACCATGGAGTATGATTTCTCTGAAATAATTTTTGTTGAGTGGATAGATTTTAGTTGGGATAGTCGTTCAACATTCTACAAGAACAACTTACCATGGAGTATGATTTCTCTGAAATAATTTTTTTGAGTGGATAGATTTTAGTTGGGGTAGTCGTTCAACATTCTACAAGAACAACTTACCATGGAGTATGATTTCTCTGAATTAATTTTTGTTGAGTGGATAGATTTTAGTTGGGGTAGTCGTTCAACATTCTACAAGAACAACTTACCATGGAGTATGATTTCTCTAAAACCATGATAGATTTCAAATCGATCCTGACCAAAATGAGTCTGTGGTGTGAAATAATTTTTGTTGAGTGGATAGATTTTAGTTGGGATAGTCGTTCAACATTCTACAAGAACAACTTACCATGGAGTATGATTTCTCTGAAATAATTTTTGTTGAGTGGATAGATTTTAGTGGGGGTAGTCGTTCAACATTCTACAAGAACAACTTACCATGGAGTATGATTTCTCTGAAATAATTTTTGTTGAGTGGATAGATTTTAGTTGGGGTAGTCGTTCAACATTTTACAAGAACAACGAACCATGGAGTATGATTTTTCTGAAACCATGATAGATTTCAAATCGATCCTGACCAAGATGAGTCTGTGGCGTGAAATAATTTTTGTTGAGTGGATAGATTTTAGTTGGGGTAGTCGTTCAACATTCTACAAGAACAACTTACCATGGAGTATGATTTCTCTGAAATAATTTTTGTTGAGTGGATAGATTTTAGTTGGGATAGTCGTTCAACATTTTACAAGAACAACGAACCATGGAGTATGATTTCTCTGAAACCATGATAGATTTCAAATCGATTCTGACCAAGATGAGTCTGTGGTGTGAAATAATTTTTGTTGAGTGGATAGATTTTAGTTGGGATAGTCGTTCAACATTCTACAAGAACAACTTACCATATAGTATGATTTCTCTGAAACCATGATAGATTTCAAATCGATCCTGACCAAGATGAGTCTGTGGTGTGAAGTAATTTTTGTTGAGTGGATAGATTTTAGTTGGGATAGTCGTTCAACATTCTACAAGAACAACGAACCATGGAGTATGATTTCTCTGAAATAATTTTTGTTGAGTGGATAGATTTTAGTTGGGGTAGTCGTTCAACATTCTACAAGAACAACTTACCATGGAGTATGATTTCTCTGAAATAATTTTTGTTGAGTGGATAGATTTTAGTTGGGGTAGTCGTTCAACATTTTACAAGAACAACGAACCATGGAGTATGATTTTTCTGAAACCATGATAGATTTCAAATCGATCCTGACCAAAATGAGTCTGTGGTGTGAAATAATTTTTGTTGAGTGGATAGATTTTAGTTGGGATAGTCGTTCAACATTCTACAAGAACAACTTACCATGGAGTATGATTTCTCTGAAATAATTTTTGTTGAGTGGATAGATTTTAGTTGGGGTAGTCGTTCAACATTCTACAAGAACAACTTACCATGGAGTATGATTTCTCTGAAATAATTTTTGTTGAGTGGATAGATTTTAGTTGGGATAGTCGTTCAACATTCTACAAGAACAACTTACCATGGAGTATGATTTCTCTGAAATAATTTTTGTTGAGTGGATAGATTTTAGTTGGGGTAGTCGTTCAACATTCTACAAGAACAAATTACCATGGAGTATGATTTCTCTGAAATAATTTTTGTTGAGTGGAGAGATTTTAGTTGGGGTAGTCATTCAACATTCTACAAGAACAAATCCATGGAGTATGATTTCTCTGAAACCATGATAGATTCCAAATCGATCCTGACCAAGATAAGTCTGTGGTGTGAAATGATTTTTGTTGAGTGGATAGATTTTAGTTGGGGTAGTCGTTCAACATTCTACAAGAACAACTTACCATGGAGTATGATTTCTCTGAAATAATTTTTGTTGAGTGGATAGATTTTAGTTGGGATAGTCGTTCAACATTCTACAAGAACAACTTACCATGGAGTATGATTTCTCTGAAATAATTTTTTTGAGTGGATAGATTTTAGTTGGGGTAGTCGTTCAACATTCTACAAGAACAACTTACCATGGAGTATGATTTCTCTGAATTAATTTTTGTTGAGTGGATAGATTTTAGTTGGGGTAGTCGTTCAACATTCTACAAGAACAACTTACCATGGAGTATGATTTCTCTAAAACCATGATAGATTTCAAATCGATCCTGACCAAAATGAGTCTGTGGTGTGAAATAATTTTTGTTGAGTGGATAGATTTTAGTTGGGATAGTCGTTCAACATTCTACAAGAACAACTTACCATGGAGTATGATTTCTCTGAAAATAATTTTTGTTGAGTGGATAGATTTTAGTTGGGGTAGTCGTTCAACATTCAACAAGAACAACTTACCATGGAGTATGATTTCTCTGAAATAATTTTTGTTGAGTGGATAGATTTTAGTTGGGGTAGTCGTTCAACATTTTACAAGAACAACGAACCATGGAGTATGATTTTTCTGAAACCATGATAGATTTCAAATCGATCCTGACCAAGATGAGGTCTGTGGCGTGAAAATAATTTTTGTTGAGTGGATAGATTTTAGTTGGGGTAGTCGTTCAACATTCTACAAGAACAACGAACCATGGAGTATGATTTCTCTGAAATAATTTTTGTTGAGTGGATAGATTTTAGTTGGGATAGTCGTTCAACATTTTACAAGAACAACGAACCATGGAGTATGATTTCTCTGAAACCATGATAGATTTCAAATCGATCCTGACCAAGATGAGTCTGTGGTGTGAAATAATTTTTGTTGAGTGGATAGATTTTAGTGGGATAGTCGTTCAACATTCTACAAGAACAACTTACCATATAGTATGATTTCTCTGAAAGCCATGATAGATTTCAAATCGATCCTGACCAAGATGAGTCTGTGGTGTGAAATAATTTTTGTTGAGTGGATAGATTTTAGTTGGGATAGTCGTTCAACATTCTACAAGAACAACGAACCATGGGAGTATGATTTCTCT